>JASXSY010000106.1:0-186360 GCA_034509805.1 Sipha maydis
TGAAGCTTGTGTGAGGTTTCATTGCATTCCTTCAGTAGAAATAAACTGAATTTTGAATTTAATAAAATGTCTACAAGATAATTATTTGTTGTTATGAATTAAAGAGTTAACTGTAGCAGTTCACCGAAAAAATCCTTTGTGCTAAAATTACAAAATGTATGCTAAAAATTGTTTATAAATTAAACATGGAGGATTGTTCTTAAAACATAAAAATTGTATTTATTGAAATATTTAATATTTAAAAGTTAATGTATGAATCAGTTTTCTCCAGTAGTTGAGTTAAAAGAAAATATGAAAATTTACCCTTCACCCCTCCTCACCACTAATATTATGAATGTATTCCCAGAATTTTCAAATATTTTACTAATATTTATTAAAATAAAATTGATAATCATAACAAATGAATGGTGATTAACTGCATCACCACACAGTAACATGGTATAAAAAGTATAGTGATTATAAAGTGATAATGTTAAATAAGATTTGCCACAACATTCATGATAACTACCATAAATATAGTAATAATCACGGTCTAGAAGTAATACGCTTATTACCAAAGACAAATACTCGTTATTTTCAACATTTATTTAATACTAAAGTTTTAAGATACTTAAGTACCAAATATAATTATACTAGTATAGTGCACATAAACACGACTCATAAGAGGGGGCTCTCCCTATTGGCTACTACATTGGTTTTCTCGGCATCTTAGATTTAATGTATACTTAATATTGCAATACTTTATTCATCATAATAATTCATAAACAATGCTGAATATGGTATTGTGATAGAATAGTTAACAATGAAGTTGATATTCTTATTTTATTCGAACATTTATTGAAAATTTATTCCAAAAGTAATAATTAGTTATAACGTGCCTGTTATATGAGTGTAAGTGATCAGTTTTGGTGACATTACAGTTTTATGAACAAAATATTATTGTTTATAGTATTTTAATATGTTATAAAGTGTTCTGGGGACATGATTCTCCCAGGATTTTTGGCTTGTGCAAAATCTCATCTATAAATGCGGACCGTATATAGAGCTCTAAGAACTGCAGAGGTTCAATATGTTCAGAGCGGCAAACCACTCCGACGCATATCGGGTCGTCAGAGGGACAACCGGCCATGGGATATTATGTCTCTCAGCAAAATATCGTACTATAAGACCGCGGATTTCATATCCCGACGATCACTATGGTCAGACCGAGGGCTATTTTTCTTTAATCCGTTTCTGGTTACAGATAACCTCCTAAGTTTTTACTTTGACCAATGAAGCAGCTAGATCATCGGAGGGTTCGTTGATCAAGTGTTAACCTGTTGTTCACGTGGGGTAGGGTTCCTGCAGGAAATTATCAGACATTATATATTTTTTATTATATTAACAGTTATTCTATATAAGAATAAATGAAGTGTTCATTTTAGTTTTAAATTTATTTATCTTTTTTACTAAATATACTAAATTTATTTTTAAGTCTATTTTAAAATATTGTGCTAAAATTGTTCTTGGTAGAAAAATGTTGAAAAATTAATTTACATTTTTATTACGCATATACAAACAAAATTTGATATGAAAAAAATATATATTACATATATATTTACATATATTGTTTTTTATTAGAAACACTGAGTTGTATACTTCACGTTTCAGATTAATATCCGAAATATGTATTGTTATAATATGATGACGTGACCGGCGTATATACGTAAATAGTTTCCTAATCGGATCTATTCATGGTTGATTGATCATTATGTTCATGACGTCAAAGAGATTCATGTAATCAGATAATGAATTACCTGGTAATTTCTCTGTAGCTCATATAATGCATATTTCACATAAGCTTTAAATATACATAAAACATTTACGTCAAAAGTTATCATTTATTTACGTTAATTTTTTGATCAAAAATGTGTTTTCATTTCACTTCTCGGTAATATACCTTATGCACGTATCCAAAGTATAAAAATAACAAGTTTATATTCATCGTTTTTAGTAAAAGCTTTTTAATCTTGAAAGGGATTATTACATCAACTATGCGTGCACATCATATTTATTAAATTAATTGAAAAATTAGTAACATAAAATCTGCATGTGATGTTTAAAATTAAATGACCTATTGAACACAATGCATCAACCTTCTCATATTTTTAACATTTTTAATAGAGTCCTTGCACTCAAAATACGTACGATTGCACTTTCAATGTATTTATAACACAATAAGCCGAATTAAATTGATTAAACGATGCGATGTTGCATTTTCCGTAAAGCAACACAAAAATATATCATACCTAATAATGTGCAGTATATTAATAGTATCTGCGTAAAATGGTCTCGGAAAATGGACTTTTGGGTAAAACTTACAAAACAGATTGTATGTTTTATTAATAAAACCATAATTTATTGCTCGGCACACGGGCGCGTAGCGGTAAATCAAAATATTCTGTTCCACTGCTGTACAGTAGAATACACTTGGATAGCTGAGTATAAATTATGTGTACCTGCCCAATTAATGAACTACTTGTGATTAAATAGTATCCTTCAATATTTTCCGATGAGTATGGAATTTGATTCACCCTTTCTGCACGCTGTTGTAACAGAAAATCGAAATCTATTGTTATAATTTATTTCGTACCGTAGTCAATAGAATATCATATTGTTTGTTTGAAATAATTATATATTCAAATTCAATTTTCTTGTACGTTATGTAATCAAAACCTGACTTATCAATTCACGGGCTTAGTAAAATTTACAACTTAGGCAACCTAAGCCCCAAACTGTCCATCTCTCTTTTCTTCAATCCTAAAGTTAAATTTACGAATAATATTTATTTTTTTTTTTTAAAATGTTGTGAGTAATAAGTTAAATTGAGTAGTTATATCTTATATTAAAATTCAATTGTTAAAAATATGGTATAATTATGATATTAATAATAAAATATTTAATATACAAGAACACTTAACACTTTTAACGCGACTGTTCAATGTTTAGTATTTATTCAAGAAGTGTACAAATTGAAAAGCGAGTGTTTAAAAAAAAAAAAATAAAAATATAATCTCCTATTATTACACTTATATATCTATATATATATATATATGCTTTCACAAACAATTCCTCGCTTTCTTCCTTTAAAAATGGTCAATTATATCGTCAAAGCTCAAGTTTGCTGTGATATCACATTCGTTGGATAATATTTCTATAGAGTCTAAATTTTATTAGTATTATGTAAATCGTAATCTATAGTTATTTTTTTTTAACGATGAAAACAGTCGTTCACTTAAATATTTTAAAACAGGCATTTTAAAAAAAATAAAAATTTAAAACACGTTTTCACATTTTGAAATGCATGTGATATTTGCAAATCTTTATTGAATTTAAGTTGACAGCGGGATTACTCGATTTTTGATGAGAAGCAGTGTCGAGTTAGTTACTTTAAAAAAAAAATAAATTACTTCACTTTATAATTTATAATTAAAAAAAAAATTATGTATACATTTACTAATATATTGTATGCATTTTTTATTTTAAACCACTCGTAAATTACAAATATTACAATACTCCAGGCTAATCATTTATTTATTACTATATTTGTTTATCTTTACCTTATTATTTAGCCATTTTTCGATACTTTGGTAAAATTTAAAGTTTAAAAAATGAAAAAAATAAATATAGCTTTTTTAAAACTACACTTTCTTAATCACAATAATGTGCTTAATATTTAATAACTTGATCGCATTAAAATCAAATAATTCTTGTTGGTTCAATCTCAATTAAAATACTCCAATTTAATTTGATCTTCTTCTTTATAATATTTACATTGAGTTGAGAATATATCTTAAATACAATCCAGTAATTTATATCATTTAAATATAGAGTAAAAAGTCAGACATGTACTATTTATTATAAGATTTTAGGATTTTCATGACTTCCAAAAATACCGTAAAAATAATTGTATTTTGTAATTTATTATTTTATATTATATAAAATAAAATAAATTGCAGTCCTTTTTTAGAAAAACATATTATTAACCATAATAGAAAAATATATTAGAGACACTAATATTGTTTTTTAAATAGTATTCTTTTCAAATATTATTATTTTAAATTTCCATCTAATATGTTAATGTCAGCTAATTATTCTCCTAATATAGATATTTTTTCTCATAACTTTAATAATATCACATATATAACTCACTAAACTTAATTTTAATAATATGTATATTGTACGGTCCAGGTGCCCGGACATTGTATACAATGTCTAAGATATTTGGACAAATTAAACAATACATATTTAATTCCCATAAGGACAAGTCATTGTAATACTATGTTTAAAAATTATATACAATGCTAAAACTGATGTGGGAAATATGAATATTTGAGATATTTTAAAGTGTTATATTTTATAATTTTTTTTATTTTTGTGTCTGACGCCACCTTTTTTGGCAGTAAAAATGCTTCGATTTGCTTATGTAGCAACTTTTTTGAAAGAAAAGTGAAGGAATGGTACATTGGCTAGTCTAAAATCCAACTTTTCAATACTTTTTAAAAAAATCGCAAAAAACGACAAAAAAAATTACGAAAAAAACGGGAAATTTTCGCAAAATCACGTTTTTACAAATTACATTTTTTTTAAATGCTCTAACTCAAAAACCAAAAATCGCAACAACTTGAAATTTTCACCAAATCTTTATATTGACGTTTTAAACATCTATAAAATTTAATTGGCAGACCGAAAACTCTTGAAAATTTAATACAAGGTTTATAATAAGTTAAACCTATCGTAAATAAAAAATATCGGTGATCGGTTCACTCAAATTTTTTTTATAAGCCCATAAAGCTCAAATTTGTATAAAATGTGTAAAAATCACAATAATTTGCAAGTTATTTTGTAGATAAAAATTCATAATATTTTTCTGTTCATACTTAAGGTTCAAAATTTTAACACTAGGTTATCTATAAGCTACTCTTCAAAAATCTTTAAAAAAATTTCTACCGGACTTAGAGGAAAACATTTTATGACTGTTTGAAATTTAATATTTACAAAATTGCATAAAATAGCGATTTATTCTCAAACGATTTTTAATATTTGTTATAATTCAAAAAGTATAAGTTGCAGATTTTTTAAATTTCTACCAGCTGTTAAGATTGGGATTTCCTTTATGTCATATTTTTTTCAAAATATTATATTGATTTTTAAGCGATTTATAGGCATTTAAAATATTCAATTTTTTTACAATGTATTTTTACAATCGGTGATAAGCAGAGCGAGGCCCATCTGTTCTTTTTTATTTTTTTTTTTACTTAGTAATATAATATTTATAAATATATTTTTTTTATCTGTGGTCAAAAAAAATATAATTATAAATTTAAAATACAATGAACAAGCAGGAAGCTAGTGGATTTATGTTATCTAAAAGTGGTCTTATATAAACTTCGGTTAATAAACGATTATATGAATATAATCATATCTTATCTCAAATATCTAAAATAAATATAGGTTGTATTAGTGAATCCTATTAAAAAAAAACATTGCATGTTTATATATCAATGTATTCCAGAAATACATTAATTGTATAATTTAACAAATCTACCCAGTCGATATTGTTTTTTGTTTATAAATACATTTGAATTGTTTCTGTAATGTAAATTTCGAGGGTTATTATATATATTTTTGTATGATTTATATGTCTTTCGTAGACGTTGACTCTCAGACAACCTACCGTTCGAAATGAACCGTGGTGGTCGTTATATAACCTATCCTATGAAGAGTCGCACTCCACTCCCAAGTGTACAGCAGAGTGAGGCCCATCTGGTTCTTTTTTTCTTAATATATTTATCAATACTATAGTTAAGATATTCATAGTCATCAATGGTAATATACTTTTTTATTGACACTTTAAATATCGTACCTCTGGTCTATATTGACATCCCTACTTGTGCATACAAACCCTCTGTGTAAGTTATCCGTTTTCCAAACATGTATCATACGGTTACTAATATCATAATGTCAGTCCAATACATAATAATTTAAAAATAATTACTATTTTATCCAAGAATAGGTGATTTAAAAAATAAATTTTAAACGCAAGAATTTACTTTTTATGTAATTTATTAATAATATAATGGATATAGTTATTATGTAGAAATTTCGTTTGAAGATTTTAATGTTAAATATAAGGTTAATATTTAATATAATGCTATAAAATTAACTAGAGCCAAGGTGGCCAAATGATGATGATCGACAAAAACTACAATATATATTATTGAAAATGTACTGTCATATATTATATAATAAAAATAAATAACAAATCTGAATTATACTACATGTTTTGCCAGAGATAGAATTATGAACGTTTCTAAATATTTTTGCCACCATACTTATATATGGAATGTATTTTATCTAGAAAAAAAAAAATAATAAGTTTTTATGCAATTTATCTTTTATAAATTGCATGTGATCCAATATTTTCTGTATTGTTTTTAGAAACTTAAAAACTCATGGAATCTAAGTATGAAGAAAACCGTTTGTCCACCCATCACTATCCATAGAGGAAATGGCTTTCTAGTTCTATTGTACATTTTTCATAAAGAGTACCTGCACAAAAGCTTCTTTTAGTGCTGAAGAGCCGTCAACGTCATTCCAGTAAACACACTATTATATAGCCACTTCATATTTCGATCGCTGTTATTTTGTACTTTCCTTACATCCAAAATAGTATACTGCTATATCAGAAAATATTTTTATCAAAGGTAACCTAAAGTTATTATTATTTTTCCCTGAACTAATATTTATTCGTTCCCTAGTCTTGCGTCACCAAAACGATTCGTCAGCAATTCATAAATACAGCAAAATTTCTGTATAACGAAATTGCTTGAAATTAAAAATGTTTCCGTTATAGTTTTCCGTCATAAAGAAGTAGAAAAAAAAGAACCGGATGGGCCTCGCTCTGCTGTACAGTTGGGGGTGGAATGCACCTCGTTTATAGGATAGGTCATTATTACAATGGATTTGTTAAATTTGAATGCAATGATAGATATCATTGTATACGAATAACGATTCTGAACGGAGTTAATATGTTTGTCTAGGATATAATACATTGTTATTTATAAATATTGTAAAAAGTATATTTTATTTTGAAACGATAAATATATTTTTCAATAAGGATGGGTTGGCAGTTGCATACAGCGACATAGTTTGTCAGTCTAGAATATTATACATTATATTATATTCTACATGTAATTTTATGTCAATATTCGCTATTCAAACGGTTATAAAAAAAAATTGTGACTATGGATTTAAATAATTTTTTTATGACATTAAGAATTACTTCTGTGGAATCTTCTATAATATTTTCAAGTAATTTGTAGATGCCAAATTTTTTTTATCACCGATTATAAAAATAAAATCTAAAAAAAACAAATATTTTAAATGCCTATGAGTGGTTTAAAAATATAATATTTTGAAAAAAAATATGACATAAAGGAAAAACCAATCTTAACAGCTGGTAGAAATTTCAAAAATCTGCGACTTATACTTTTTGAATTATAACAAATATTTAAAATCGTTTGAGAATAAATCGCTATTTTATGTAATTTCGTAAATATTTAAATTTCAAACAGTCATACAATTTTTTCCTCTAAGTCCGGAAGAAATATTTTTAAAGATTTTTTTAGAGTAGCTTATAGATAACCTAGTATGAAAATTTTGAACCTTAAGTATGAACAGAAAAAATTTTATGAATTTTTATCTACAAAATAACTTGCAAATTTTCGCATTTTTTACATATTTCGTATAAATTGGAACTTTGAGCACTTATAAAAAAAAATTGTGACTTACGATTTTAGATTTTTTTTTATCAGTTAAGGAACAACTTATAAGAAACCTTGTATTATATTTTCAAGATTTTCTGGCCGGCCAAAATAATTTTATCGTTATTTTAAAAAAAAATACTTAAAACTCCTGTTTTTCCCTTATTTTTTTAGGGTTTTTCCCGTCGCATTTAAAAAATATTGAAATTTTTTTACTTTTGACCCCCCAAAGTACCAACTAGATTCACTTTCCTTTCAGAAAAGTTGCTACTTAAGCAAATCGAAGCATTTTTACTGCCAAAAAAAGTGTCGTCAGACACAAAAAAAAAATAAAAAAAAAAAAACACACATTGTAAAACCAATAGATTCCATCTCTCCGTTCAGAATCTAAAATGTTTCTTATTTAAAATATGTTAATTGTACTTTTTGTGTTTTTGTAAAATACAAAAATGTTATATTTTTTTTGTGCTCGAATAATATATTTCACTCTTGGAATTATGAATTGTATCTATTTTTAAAATTATATTAATTTGCCAAAAAAAAATTATATTTTCAATTAGTTAGTGTTTATTTGATTCAGCTTTCATTTTTTTTAGATATGACTTATAAATGCCTACACAAATATAATTATTATTTTCTATGTTTTTTGTTCATTGTAATTTTAAATCATATTATAATTTATGAGAACTAAATCAAGTCTTGACGTATGTTTAAAATATTTTAACTTCTACTAAAACTATGAAAATAGTGCTCTAAGGCAGAATAAACGTATATAGTTTGATTTCGATTGATTGAATTTATTTTAATTATACTAATGATTTTTAGTTTTATGGATACGACACAAATATAAATGGAATTGGCAATAAACTTTTAGTAGTTTTAGTTGTTCTATAATAATTTATTCTTATATAATTTAATGCATACTTAACTGCTGTAAATAAATATTCGTCTGTAAAAAGTCCAATCACTATGAATCAAAAACAGGACAAGTAATTTGTGGTTTCAGTACATATTTATTATATGTCATACTGTATAGACATTTTATGGAACATCGCTTATATTTTGGGACTAGTATAAATAATTTAATTTTGTTTATGAACATGTAATTTCAGTATAAATTTAATTTAAATTTATTACCCAATTCAAACCATTAAACTTGATTCTATCAAATAATATATTGTTCTGAAATTTTATTTAAATATATTAAATGTTTATTTTTCCGTTTACTTGTAAAAGAGTAAAATTGTCAATACTAAAATATTAAATTTGTCAATATTGTCTTTAAAAATTATTTTCTTTTAAAAAAATAAGGATTATCTTCCTTAGCAATACCTAGAATTTATGCCAATGCAACATTGAAAAGCAATATTTGTAATAATATAAAATAAAATATTTTATGGATTGCTATTACACATTATATTATTAAACAGATCAAGTAGAGCGCAGAATTTGAACTATCGACCATTGTCTTCAGTATATTTGTTTTCCTATCGATAACTTTGTTGTGATAAACACATATAGTTTAAAGACCCAAAATTGTTATAGCTGAGAATATAAAAAAAGAGATAGAGAGAGAGAAAGCTTATAGAATTTATATCTCTACGCTGATAGCGTGTTTGCTTGATAAAAAAATGCGTACGTATATATATATATATATATGTGTGTGTGTGTGTGTTAATGCACGAAGGAAGATGTTAAAAATGTTCGTCTATTCAAACATTTCCGGAAAATTCTGATTTATTGAACTCTTGTGATGATTTCTACAATCTGTATTTCTATTTCTCTCATTCTTTTATGCAGTTTTTTTAAGAAGAATATAAGGGTTTTTCATTCCGATTTTCAGATGAATTTTCAATTGACATGTATTTTCATCTTACAGTTGCTCTGTGCCGTTCATAACAAATTAAAATATCAGCCATTCTAATAAACAACCATTTCCTACTTGAAATATTTTACGATATTATGGTATGCAGTAATATTAAGGTACGGTTCTTTTTCAGAGATAAAATTTAGTTAATACAAAGAGAGAGAAATACATTTTCATATAGATAAAGTAAATAAATAAATTTCACTTTTAAATCATTATTTATTTTATTATTGCTTAAAACAAATTCAGTGATTATGTTATTATATAGAATTTTAAAAATCAATTTTTGATACTTAAAACTAGCTGAAATGTATAAATATATATATTTTATTATGAAACACAAAATTTAGTAAAACATTTAGTTAATAGTTAATTAAAAATGCAAACAAGTTAATATTTGATATAAATGTTAGGGCAATATGTACATTGCCTGGTCAATGTGTTCCTGTCCGGGCAATGTGAACCACGATTTTTTTTTACTAACCTACTTATATTATTTTTTATTTTCATTATAATAAACTCAATAAATTATGAAATTAAACAATGTTTATTATTTGTATTCATATATATTATATTATTAGGAATATTTTAATGGAATAAAAAAAAAAAATTAACAAACATGATCATTTTGTTTTTATTATAAATTATAATTGTATTATTACCTATTTATTTGCACACATTTTAGATGCTTGACACTTGGAATTACATAGTATGTCTGTTTTTCTACACATATAGGAAAATCATGATTCTTAAATTAGCAGTACGATAGGTAATAAAAATATGTTTATACACGGTGTTTAAATTGTTTTAAAATATATATAACATTCGTAATATGAATATATGTTAATAAAATTAATAATCATTATTTTTTAAAAATATATTATACATAGATAAAATTTTAAAATTATAAAAAGTATAATACTATACATTTTTATAACTCGCCAATAGATTGTAATAAAATTATAATTAATAATAAAAATAAAAATAATATTAATTGGTAAATAAAAAAAATCGTGGTTCACATTGCTTGGACAAAAACACATTGACCAGGTAATTTACACGTTGCCCGGTTATCTACATTGCCCCTAACATATGTATAGGTATTTTAAAATGTTCATACAATTTAACTTAAATTGAATAAGAAAAAAAAGTAATACGTTTTAAAATAATCAAGGATTATATATTGTTTTATTGTAAATATGCATAGACTTTAGTTTATTTATTTATTGTTTATTTATTATTTAGTAATAGAACTTTTTAGTTTTTAATACGAGTATATTATATATGAAAATGTATATTTTAACACATAGTTAATACACCATTTTTTTAAATTTTGTATTTAAATTTTTTTTCATATAATTTAAAAATAAATATTAAAAATACGAATAAAAAAACTAAAATCGCATTTCTATAATTCGATTAATGAACAAGATCATATGATAAATGTTTCAGAAGCAGTTAGAATACGATTTAGTAAACAAATTACATATAACTAAGAGAATTACGCAGTTATTATACTTAGATCTATTACAAATGTATTAGAATAGTATATTATTTTCTACAATGATACTTTGTATACATGCAACACTGATTACAAGTTGAGGTTTTATGGAATATAATACCTTTACTGAAAACCATAAAAAATTTGTTTTTCTATACTTGAATCGTTTTAAAATTTATTGATATCTTAGATGGATCAAGACATTTTTCTTGTGATAAAAACGGAATTAAATTAATTATTTACGCATTACGTACTCAGTAATACCTCATAATACGAATCCGCTTAACAGAGAATCCTTTATAATACGCGATTTACGTCTCATCCCTTAAATATCCTGTACACTATACATAGTCTATAATATTTTTAAATATTTTAAAGTATAATTTTCAAAATCCAGATCAAACATTTAAAATAAAACATAGAATACTAGTTTTTATTTTATCAAACATAGTTAATTACAAAAATTTGAATTAACAGAAAAATAATTTTGACTTGTTATTTTACATTAAGTTTTTTATAATAAATCACAACATGTTTTATAACTCAGTAAATGTAGTAAATGTATAATCATTTTACGTTTTTCTTATTATTATTTTTTTTTTTTTTAACTATTTCTTATAAAAAATATGAAAGTATTTATAATCTGTTTTAGACCATGTAATGAACAATGAAGCCTAAAAATAAACGAAACCAGAATGCAGACTGTGCTTATAGTTAAGACATGTAAATCAATATGAAAATAATTCTTGGACTAATTGGGAATATATGTCAAATTCATTGTAGTATACAATTTACATAAAATAATATGTCACACTCGTTTGCGATTTATTTTTATCTTGCATTGCTTATATTTTTTAGTGTTTTTATTCAATCCTTGGTTATTGTTACTACAAATTAAAAAAATAATAGCAATAATATAAAAATACCTCTCTAAAAGTATATAAATTACACACAAAACATCACAACGAAATATAATATTATAATTATTATAGTAATAACAATATAACCTTAATATATATGAGGGATAAATTTAAAGTGAGAATAGGCACGTGGAATGTTGGAACGTTGACAGGCAGAAGTAGAGAATTAGCAGAAGTATTGAAGAGAAGGAAAGTTAATATTTGTTGTGTACATGAAACTAAATGGAAAGGAGAGAAAGCAAAATAAATAGGAGAGGGCTATAAGGTAATATATTCAGGTAGGACTAGTACTAGAAATAGCGTTGGAGTAATATTGGATGATGAGATGAAAATTAAGGTAGTCGACGTAGGAAGGAAAAGTGATAGAATTATTACGGTAAAATTGGTATTTGAGGAGAAAGTATTAAACGTAGTAAGTGCGTATGTACCACAAGTAGAATGCGAAGACAGCGAAAAGAATAAGTTTTGGCGAGAGATGGATGAGGTGATGCAAGGAATACCAGGAAATGAGGATGCTGTGGTTGGTGGTGATATGAATGGCCACGTAAGGAGTGAGAGGGTAGGGTATGAAAGAGTGCATGGAGGGCATGGTTTTGGCGAGAGGAATGAGGCTGGAGAAAAAGTATTGGATTTTGCAGAATCGTATAAGCTTGCAGTAATCAATACATATTTTAAAAAAAGAGAAGAGCATTATATAACATATAAGAGTGGAAGAAATAGGTGGCAGATTGATTATTTTATATGGAAGAGAGGCAATATAAAAAGAGTAAAGAATTGTAAAGTAATTCCTGGAGAGAGTGTAATAACACAACATAGGTTGATGATAATGGAAGTATGGTGTAGTGGTAAAAAGATGAACAAAAGAAGGAAGACAGGAAAGGAGATCAGAATTAGGTGGTGGAAATTAATAGGAAACAAAGAGAAGGAGTTTATAAAGAAATTAAAAGAAAAAGCAGTGTGGAATGTTGAGGGAGATATAAATGAGGTTTGGAGAAGTATGGCCACTTGTGTTAAGAACATAGCAAAAGAGGTTGTTGATGAAAGTAGTTTACCAGAAGACAAGGAAACATGGTGGTGGGATGAGGAGCTTCAGAGAGTAGTAGCGAGTAAGAAAAAGCAATTAAAGGTATGGCAGAAAAGCAGGAAGAGAGAAGATTGGATACAATAGAAATATGTATGTAAAATAGTGAAGAGTGCGGTAAGCAAAGCGAAACTTAGTAGGTATGATGAGTTATATGGAGTGGATAGGAACTCAAGAAGAAAAAAAAGAAATTTAAAGACTGGCGAAGGTGAGAGAAAAGCGATCCAAGAATTTCCAAGATGTCTGGTGTATAAAAAATGAGGATAAGAGAGTTTTAACAAAGGATGAAGATGTGAAAAAAAGATGGAAAGAATATTTTGAGAAATTACTGAACGAGGAGTATCCAAAAGAAGCTTTAGAGAGTATTTCATGAAATGAAGGATTTATTGGTCTAGTGGGCGAGGAGGAAGTGTTATATGCGGTAAAGACGATGAAAAAGAAAAAACCACTAGGACCAGATGGAGTACCTGTAGAGGTGTGGAAAATGTTAGGGGATGTAATCATTGGGTGGTTGAAAAATCTTTTTAATAAGGTACTTATAGAGGGAAAAATGCCAGAAGATCGGAGAAAGAGTTTTATATTACCAATATTTAAAGGAAAAGGAGACGTACAAGAATGTGGGAACTAAAGAGGTATAATGCTCATGAGTCATAGTATGATGATCTGGGAAAAGATTATAGAGAACAGGATAAGAAGTGAGACGTCGATATCAGAAAACCAATTTGGTTTTATGCCAGGGAAATCGACAATGGAGCCAGTATTTTGTGTTAGGCAATTAGTAGAGAAGTACAGAAAAAAAGAATAAAAAACTATGCATGGTGTTTATAGATTTAGAAAAAGCGTATGACAGAGTGCCAAGGGAAGTTTTAAGATGGGCATTAATGAAGAAAAATTTCCCAAAAAAGTATGTTAATTTGATCCAGGATATGTATGAAGGGTCGAGTACTAGTGTCAAGAGTCAGTGTGGAGTATCAGAAGGTTTCAATGTAGGAGTAGGTTTGCACCAGGGGTCAGCTCTAAGCCCCTACCTGTTCTCAGTGATAATGGATGAGGTTTCAAAAGAGATACAGGGTGAGATACCATGGTGAATGATGTTTGCGGATGATCTAGTTCTGGAAGGAGAGAACCTGGAAGTTGTCAATAATAGGGTAATTGAGTGGAGGTTAGCCCTCGAAGAAAAGGGTCTGAGAATTAGTAGAAATAAAACAGAGTATATAGAGTATGATTTTGGACAAAGAGACCAAGAAGTTGAAGGAATGAGGAGACAACTGACAATAGATGGTGATGTGATAGGTGAAGTTGAGAGCTTTAAATATTTAGGATCTTTTGTTCGAAAGGACGAAGGCTTTTACATGGATGTAAAACATAGGATTAAGTGCGGGTGGATGAAATGGAGAGAAGCATCGGGCGTGTTATGCGATAAGAGAATTCCAATGAGGCTGAAAGGTAAATTTTATAAAAGTGTAGTGAGATCAACTATGCTGTATGGTTCAGAGTGTTGAAAGGTTAACAGGAGAATAGAACAAAGTATGAGTGTCGCGGAAACGAGAATGCTCAGATGGTTGAGGAGATGTGATTGACTGAGTGAAGTGGAGATGTAGGACAAGAGTGGCCGACCCCAAATAGTTGGGAGGAAGGCGAGACAGAAGAAGAAGAAGAATATAACCTTAATAATTGGAAAGGTAAGAAATTTTTCAACATTTTTATTTTGTTGTAATGCAACGCGATAAAAATTAAATATGATGTACCAAAATATTTCCTTTTTTATAAACTAGAGTATCACATATTTACGAATATGTGTAATAAATAAAATTAATATTGTGTTGAATTATATTTATTTAGAACATAGTCCATGAACCGAAAATGATTAACTGCTTGTTGTAAAACAATTTAGTGTTTGGATATTTTCATTTTAGCGTTAAGCGTTTAGATTCATGGCACAAAGAAAAAATGTTAATATCATATAAACACGTATACGAATGGTGCAGAGCGAGCAATTCGAAATATTTTGGTCTACATGTTCACTTTCCTGAACAGAATTCTAATAAGGATGCAGTTACGGAAATAAACCTATAATAATCGTAATAATAATAATAATAATAATAATCGTTAATATTATTAATAGGTACACGTGTCCAAAAGACCAGATAATTTTCCGGGTAGGAATCGAAGGGGAGAGGGATGTTACATCCAATACAAACGTGTTGACCGCAGGGTCTATAATAATCGAGTGATAATACACCGTTGGGTAGGTGCCCATACTTAAATCGGTACACATCTCGCAATAAAAATGTCATCCCGATTTTGTTTACGAGTCCCACGCGAAAATTTAATTGCTTCTACGAAATTTGTTTATTTTCAGATTTATACTTTTGAGTTCTCAATTTATTTATATATCGAATGTGTATTTTTCCTATCTCCAATTTATAATCCAACTATAATATAGTTATATATATATATATATATATAAATATATATTGAGTATATTAGTTATGTAATTTCAACAATAAAAAACAAAATTTAAGCACACATTATATCAAAAGGATTTCAACAAAAACGAAACTGATATTATGTATAAATTGAATGCGTTTAACTTTTAAATATATTCCTATTCATAAATGTATATGTATATTAACTTCAGAATGTTCTAGTTTGAATATATTATTATTATTTATCATTTTCGCTTTGGAATTCTATCAAAAACTTATGCAAATATTGATATCATTGATTGTAAGTATAATACTATTATTTTATTATCATTGCATATTAATGTAATGTATTGTGCTACACTTTGAGTTGGTTCTCCGATTTTCTGTTACTAATTTTAAGATTCTTCTTCTTCTACTTCGCCTTCCTCCCAACTATTTGGGGTCGGCCACCCTTGTCCTACACCTCTTATATATGTATAAGATTATACATATATATTTTCCTTATAATACTTTAAAGTATAATACTAATAATACTCTATAGTATATTATTTTAAAACAGTTTATTTAAAAAAATCAGTTGAACCGAATTTTCCATAAAAGGTTTTGTAATTTAAGCCAGTGATCCACATATTATTTTAAATTTTTGATCCACCTATTCCAAATTATATTATTTCAATGAGACAATTCCTATGTATAATAAACCGTAAACTATAATGAAGACAATATAAGTATATACTAATTTAACTTTACAATTTTATTATATTGTAATAAATTAATGTTGACAGATACCAGTGCATGTTAACATACATCAAATATCGTAGTGAATGTTGCAAAATTAACCTTTATATGGTCATACCACGGTAAATGTAGACATTTACAATTTTCGTTTAATAAATGTAGAACACACTTGAGCACTATATATATATATATATATATATATATTACGATTAATATTAAATACGTTACTGTCATATTACAATGTTACGAAACTTTTTTTTCTAAAATCCGTGTTTAAGCATATGCTCGAATATTATTAATGTTATCGCCCAAGATACTAATTTCAATGTTTTAACAAACCGATTTTCTCTCATACAGTTATTGGGTATAACTTTGATATTATTGATGCGTATCCAAAACCTAGCAGAACGGTGTATTTCACAGCTTTATGTGATATTAGATTCTGAACGGAGTGAAAAATGTATTGATTTTATTTAATGTATTTAATTTATTGATTTTTTTTTTTTTTTTGTGTCTGTCGACACGATTTAGGGCAGTAAAAATACTTCGATTTCCTTATGTAGCAACTTTTCTGAAAGAAGGAAAGTGACTCCAGTTGGTACTTTGAGGGATCAAAAGTAAAAAATGTTCAATATTTTTTAAATGCGACGGGAAAAACCCTACAAAATTAAGGGAAAAACGGGAGTTTTTACGCAAAATCAGTTTTCGACAAAATCAAATTTTATATTTTGCTATAACTCAAAAACTAATCAATGTAAATACTTGAAATTTTCACCAAATGTTGAGATTAGCGTACTCTATACACCGTTAAATTTTCGAAATATTTTGACTTTTATTGAGCTATTTATAGACAATAGAAATTTTCAATTGTTTAAAGTATTTTTTTTTAAATAACGATAAAATTTTTTTGGCCGGCCAGAAAATCTTGAAAATATAATACAAGGTTTCTTATAAGTTGTTCCTTAACTGATAAAAAAAAATCTTAAATCGTAAGTCACAATTTTTTTTTATAAGTGCTCAAAGTTCCAATTTGTATAAAATATGTAAAAATCACGATAATTTGCAAGTTATTTTGTAGATAAAAATTCATAAAATTTTTTCTATTCAAAATTTTAACACTAGGTTATCTATAAGGAATTCTTCAAAATTCTTTAAAAAAATGTCTACCAGACTTAGAGGAAAACATTTTATGACTGTTTGAAATTCAAATATTTACGAAATTGCATAAAATAGCGTTTTATTGTCAAACGATTTTAAATATTTGTTATAATTCAAAAAGTATAAGTCGCAGATTTTTGAAATTTTTACCAGCTGTTAAGATTGGTATTTCCTTTATGTCATATTTTTCAAAATATAATATTGATTTTTAAGCTACTTATAGGCATTTAAAATATTCGATTTTTTTACATTTTATTTTTAACTTTATTTGGCTCCTACAAAATACTTGAAAATTTAATAGAAGATTCCACAGAAGTAGTTCTTATTGTCATTCAAAAATTATTAAAATCCATAGGCACAATTTTTTTTTATAGGCGTTTGAACAGCGAATATTGACATTAAATTACATGTAAAATATAATATACCTAATGTATAATATTCTAGACTGATAAATGATATCGGTTTTTTTAAAATGCTCTAACTCAAAAATGAAAAACTGCAACAACTTGAAATTTTCACCAAATCTTTATATAGACGTTTTCTATCTATGGTTAAGATTTCAAAGTATTTTGACATATTTTGACTTATTTATAGACAATTTAAATTTTCGATTTTTGTAAGATTTTTGTTTTTAAACATCTATAAAATTTAATTGGCAGACCAAAATCTCTTGAAAATTTAATTCATGGTTTATAATAAGTTAATCTTATCGTAACTAAAAAATATCGGGGATCAGTTTACTCAATTTTTTTTTTATAAGCCCTTAAAGCTTAAACTTATACGAAATATGTAAAAATTGCGAAAATTTGCAAATAATTTTGTGGTTGAAAAATCGTAAAATTTTTTTTTTTATAACTCAGTTTTGGAAATTTGGTACAAGGTTTTTCATTAGTTATTCTTCAAATATCTGTACAAAAAACTACCGGATCCAGACAATAAAAATTTATTAGTGTTTGAAATTTAAATTTTTACAAAACCACGTTAAATAATGGTTTAGCCTCAAACGATTTTTGCTATTTGTTTTTATCCAAAAAGTATAAGTTGTAGAAACTTGAAAATTTTATCAGTTGTTTTTATTGGCATTTTCTTTATATAATTTTATTTTCAAAAGATTTCACTCATTTTCTATCAATTAATAGGCAATTGAAACTTTTTTTTTTTTTATTTTTTTTTTTTATATAAATATTGATAAAAAAAATTAAGCTCGTACAAAATACTTGAAAATTTTATAGAAGGGTCCAAATAAGTTATTCTAACTGTCATTTAAAAATTATAAAATTACATAGGCACAACATTTTTTTATAAGCGTTTATAAGTGCAAATATTGACAAAATTCGTCAAAATCATGTATAATTGCTATGTATTTTATCGGTAAAAACTTATATAAATTTTAGCCAACAATTGAAATTTTAATACAAGGTTGTCCATAAGTTCGGCTTAATATAATTGTAAAAAACTCTGCTGTACAGTTGGGGGTGGAGTGCACCTTGTTTATAGGATAGGTCATTATTACATTGGATTTGTAAAATTTGAATGCAATGATACATATAATTGTATACGAATAACGATTTTGAACGGATTTAATATGATTGTCTAGGATATAATACATTGTTATTTATAAATATTGTAAAAAGTATATTTTATTTTGAAACGATAAATATATTTTTCAATACAGTGACATAGTTTGTTAGTCTAGAATATTATACATTATATTATATTTTACATGTAATTTTATGTCAATATTCGCTGTTCAAACGCTTATAAAAAAAAATTGTGCCTATGGATTTTAATAATTTTTGAATGACATTAAGAACTACATCTGTGGAATCTTCTATTAAATTTTCAAGTATTTTGTACGAGCCAAATTTTTTTTAATCATCGATTATAAAAATAAAATGTAAAAAAATCGAATATTTTAAATGTCTATAAGTGGCTTAAAAATCAATATGATATTTTGAAAAAAAATATGACATAAAGGAAATACCAATCTTAACTGCTGGTAGAAATTTCAAAAATCTGCGACTTATACTTTTTGAATTATAACAAATATTTAAAATCGTTTGAGAATAAATCGTTATTTTATGCAATTTCGTAAATATTTAAATTTCAAACAATCATAAAATTTTTTCTTCCAAGTCCGGTAGACATTTTTTTAAAGATTTTTGAAGAGTAGCTTATAGATAACCTAGTTTTAAAATTTTGAACCTTAAGTATGAACAGAAAAAATGTTATGAATTTTTATCTACAAAATAACTTGCAAATTTTCACAATTTTTACATATTTCGAAAATTTAATGGTGTATAGAGAATGCTTATCTAAACATTTGGTGAAAATTTCAAGTATTTACATCGATTAGTTTTTGAGTTATAGCAAAATAAAAAATTTGATTTTGTCTAAAACTGGTTTTGCGTAAAAACTCTCGTTTTTCCCTTATTTTTTTAGGGTTTTTCCCGTCGCATTTATAAAATATTGAAAATTTTTTACTTTTGACCCCCCAAAGTACCAACTAGATTCACTTTTCTTTCAGAAAAGTTGCTTTATAAGCAAATCGAAGCATTTTTACTGCCAAAAAAGGTGTCATCAGACACAAAAAAAAAAAAAAAAATAAAAAATTAAAATAAAAAAAAAAACACACATCATTGTAAAACCAATAGATTCCATCACTCCGTTCAGAATATAAAAAAAAAAAAACACACATCATTGTAATATCAATACATTCTTCACTCCGTTCAGAATCTAAAATGGAAAATATAAAAGACATTTTTCATGAAAAGTTCAATTAACTTTTAACCAAAAAAAGAAAAAAGAATTCACAAAAAATTACAATGTATTGGTTCTGCTTCTTCTTCTACTTCGCCTTCCTCCCAACTATTTGGGGTCGGCCACCCTTGTCCTACACCTCCACTTTAGTCGGTCAATCACATCTCCTCTGCACACACCAACAGCCCTCATGTCATTCTCCAAAGTCTCCAACCATCTCTTTTTTGGTCTTCATCTTCCTCTTTTCCCTTCAACGTCCATCTTCATAACCACTCTTACTGCATTCGTTTCCTCTCGCCTCATCACATGCCCAAACCATCTCAGCCTATTTTCTCTCATCTTGTCCACAATTAGCGCTACACCAACACTACCTCTCACGTATTCATTCCTTATTCTATCTTCTCTTGTCACTCCACTCAACCATCTAAGCATTCTCATTTCCGGTTAAATTATATTAAATTAATCTGTCTAGTTTATTATTTAAATGTCCATTTGTATCTCTTGTTAATTCTTAATTTTAAATAATTTTTACTATATATTTTTTATTTGTATGTCGACATTAACCGAATTACTAAAGTACATGTCAACAATCACTAGTAAATGTCCGCAATGCCAGTTATTCGTAAAAATATAAAAAAATCCAACAAATTTATTATAAAAGGTCGTCTATCACCGGTAACACTTATCGTTAAGCGGTCATACACTATAACATATACTATATATATATATATAAGGATAGTAATTACTTAGGTGGAGGGTTTTCTTGAGTCAGGACTCCCTCCATTTTATTTAATATTATATAAAAATAATTTAGATAGAATTTGATGAGGAAGACTTACCCCTTTCCCGTGCCTCATGATGGTTTAAAAATAACTGAAGAGGGTGAATTTCTAATTCTTTGAGTTTTAGTCTATAACTATAATACTTTGGATGAAAATGTATATAAACTTTATTTAAGAGCATAATATTATCTACAATTTTTAAACATACAACATTTCTTCCAAATCCATTGTTTTCTATGAAAAACTCAAATAACTAATTTTTTTTATTCATTTACTGAACATTTTGGTTTTACGGGTTTTTTATACTTATTAACGAACAGTTGAAGATAGAATAAAAGTTTGTATGTATAAATTATTTTTAATTTAATTTTCTTTAGATAAGTTTATAAATAAAAATGCCATCAGATTGATAATTTCATAGTTTTATCTGAATTTAGCATATATTACTTCATAAAACGTTGTTTGTAGTAATAAAACTAATTCAATAGCTAATTTTCTTATCTTAAAACGAGTGATAATATCATCAAAATCGATTTTGCTTTTATTTATATGTTTTGTACTTAATATTCTATATATAAATATATTAGAACCTATAGGTGCACCCCTACCTCCGGTAGAATTAAATTTTGACAACCAGGTGCTTATAATTTAGCACGATGGATGACAAAAGCTATTTATTACCTTGAAATTTTATTATTCAGTGATCATTCCCTAGTAATTATATATAATGCCTGATCAAAATTGGGTAATATATTCTTGTGGCTGTCGTTTCAATAACGACTTCCGTATGGGGCTGTGTTACTATTTATCGCTCATATTAGAAATACCCACAGATATGAAATTAAGTTTTCTTTATGACTTAGATTAAATTAAAATTCTAATATAGGTCAAATCGACACCATGTTATCTAATGAACTATATAATGAATTTATTCGTTTATTACAGAAATCACATAAGAGACAGACATTTTGAAACATATTTCTTGTATTTTATTAGTTAACGATTTTTACAGAAAGCTCTATGTACATCTTATTTATGTGGTCTATTCGCATCATTGAAATTTTTGCTTTGAGCAGAAACTACATATGTGACATTACTTAAAAGATTTTTTTTTTTTATTAGTTTCTTGAAAGTTAAAAGTTTTGGACTTATCGAGTTTCTGTAGTAAACGATTCAATTAATAAATGAAGTTTCAGCGCAAAGACCATGAAATACAAAAAACAGAAAATAAAAAATCTTGGTAGTTTTTGGTTAGAAAAAAATAAGTAAATTATTATTTACAATCTGAAAAAGCAGTCAGTTAAGAAACTTCTTTCAGTGATTCAACGGTTCGGATTCTTGTACCAGATATTTATAGTCTTGTTAGATGGTCACAGTAATCAAGCAGTTATTACTAAAGTATGAATTCATATTTAAACAATAATGTACGTTTAATTATAAATTGAGTTGTTCTATGTTACAGATGATGATTTCTATCAACTGGGTACCAAAGATGAAACTACAACAGGTGTAATTAGGTCAAAACTGATAGTTTGTCAAAAAAAACTTTTGAATTTTGACATTATACATAAATATGATATAACATTGTGAACATGGATTGGACAAAGATGTACATAATGTACATGTAAAATAAGTTGCCAAAGTAAACCATGTTTGTGTGTCACAAACCAAGTATTGTGTAACTCTCGTTGCCATTCTAGTTTAATTTGCTGTAACAAGTAGTAACTATTGTAATACAACATAATTAGTTTGTATTTTGAATTTTAATATAGTAATTAAAAAAAAAAAAAAAAAAAAAAAAAAAAAAATGAAAAAAATGTTTGTTGCTATAATAATTAAAAATATTATAGTAAGACACAACACAAATTATTTTAATATTTTGCCTAAATTTCCTTTCCCAGGTATATTATGATGAAAATGTAGTTTTTTTTAAATACTTTGTCTAAAATCAACCGGAATTTCATAAAATGATTATAAATAATGTCTGAACTATACATACTTCCGGTAACATACAGGTCACATACATACATTCATGTTCACCGAGATACCTTTTATTTTACATTTTTTATTCGTTAGATAAAAAAAAATATCAAGTCGGTGACCATTGAATCGGCTCCCAATATAATTTTCAACAAGTGGTTCTCAAAATATAAAAGTTCAAAAAGTACGTGACTTTAATTAAAATAAATTCAGTTATACATTAAAATAATTTAAAATATAAATATTCCATCAAAAATATTCACTAACCTGCAGTGTTTTAATATTATTTAGTAGGCTTAAATCTGTATGAGAGAATTTTTAATGATGCGTTTAATGATATCAGTGAAATACTATACTATACATAGATATTAAACATTTGTTTAATATCAATGATACTATACCTGTATAGGTTGTATAAATACGTTATCGGATTAACGAATTGATAATTTCAAGACTAACCGGCACTGTGTCGCTAAAAATATTACAGTCGCGTACTTTTTCAACTTTTATATTTTTAACGTATAACCTATAGTTGAATTTATTTTCAAACAATTTTGATAATCAATCGATTTATAAAATAAATATGTAGGGACCAACTCAATGCATAAATCTTGGGAGCCAATTAAATACGTAAAAATGACAATTACCTAAGTATGGGAGCCAATTCAATAGCTCCGATCAAGTCATACCCAGTTTAGCGTAATCTATTGACTGAATTATTACACAATTACTTTTAACAAATTATTCTCTAAACAAAATATATTATTGTTAATACTTTTTGAATCTTGAAATATTAAATAGTTATCAAATATTTACTATAAATATTTCTAAAGATCAGTTGGTCTCCTTGTAATAACATTTATTTGCGTATATTCACTTATGATTTATTTTGGCTCTTACCAATATAAGTACTATATATTACATTATACATATGCATTTTTGTAGAATATGCATGTATTAACTTTTCAAGTTTTATAGAACGCTTGTGGTTTACAGGATATCGATTACTCGGTATGAGAATATATTTTTCATGGTAGCAAAATTCATTATTTCAAAAGTGGTGCTCTGAGGACAACATAAAAAAATAAAAATAATTTTTAAGAATACTGCAATTGAATTGCCACAAAAGACTACAGAATAGTAGTAACCAGTAATCGTTTAATATTCCAAACAGGGTTGGCGATTTTATTTTACTATATAACGTCACATCTGGTGCCGGAAAACTTGTTTTTAGCTTTAGTCGTTCTCGATGTAATTTCAAAGGTGAAATATTTTTAATAAGGAAATAGCTACACCGCTCTAGTGTATCACTTCAAGTCACTAAGAACATCGTTTACCGGGTTCTATTTTGAAAACTCGCTTTGAACAAAGTTTTTGGACGACGATAACTTTTCACTTCGAAGCCAATAGAATGAATCAGTAGGATACACGGTAAAACTTAAAAAGACAGCCGACCTCTTCACATGAGCAATAGCCATTCGTGTCCACATAGGCAACTTTTTTTCTTTTTTTTTTCTATAAGTCTAACATACTTAATATTATATTATATTATATAATTATAATATTATAATAATAATTATATATAATGTATATTTTATAATATTACATTTCTTCAATTTGCAGTATTGATTTTAAAAATAGCTCATCGCTTCTTAATACTTTTTCAGTTATGATTCAATTTGGCCTGCATTCATTGGCTGATGGAAGACTTGAATTAAATTTAAATTTTTTGAGTTATAATATTTATGGTATTTTAGATTTTCCAGAACTTCCATCGCATATAAACTTTAAAGTTTCATCCCAACGCGATATGTTATCTTCTCTCAGCCGTAAAATGCGGATACTTTCCACTACATAGGTGTAAAATCTCATATGACAAGATAAAACGCGACGGTTCAGTGATTACGTTTCGATATCTGAGCATAAAACCACGGATTCAAAATCCAAAGCGTCACATATTTTTTCACTCAAATTGTTCTCACCTATAGCACTTCCACATCATCACTATGAAACCTCTCCTCACCCGTCATGTGTTTTAGTTTTCAATAACTATGTGCACTACTGATTGTGTTGTAAAAATAGCATTATAGAAAATGATGAGGATAGCTTAGGAGGTATCAGATTTTTAAAAAAAAAATTGGTTTGTGTGCCAGAAATATTTGTACATCAGATTACCTACATTATGTAGTTTTGAGCTTATTCTATATTCCGTATTGTTTTTTTATAATATAATACATATTATGTTCTTTTACATAGCTACATTTTGATAATTTTCTGATATTTTGTCAGTAGTTCTCAAATAAAAATATACATGTGAAAGAAACCATAAAATATATGGGCTAGGCCTGTCCAACCTGATTAATTCATCGAACCTAATAGTTAAACGGTTTTATTCTAATCTAATGATCAATTAATATGATGTAATACTATCACAAAAATATAAGTATATGAAATAAAAATAATTTTACTTTCAATAAACAAAATGTATGTATATTAGATATATATACAATATTTTATATTATATAAAATTGATTAATATAGATTGTTATAGTGCTTGGATTTAGAGTTTATTAATAGGAAGTTAAAAATTAATTGAAATCCACCACCGCTACCCTATTTGAATAGTTTAAACGTCTAAGGCCGCACCTACATTGGACCCGTATTTCTCCCGATACGATCCGATCCGACGTCGTCCGATTGGGGTACACATGAATTGCGTACCGAAACAAGTAAACGAACCTTTTTGAACAAATTGCGTCCCGGACGCAATTCGTGTTACCGTTTCATCTACGGTTAATTGTTGTAAGGGGTTCCTAAAGCGATATTGCCATAACAAAGATATGCATTCAGCATTTATTCGTTAAAAAGCTCTGCAGTTTTTATTTGTACACATCCATCTAATATCTCCATTTGAATAATTTGTGTGACAGCCAAATTTAAAATCATTAACAACTTTTAATGTTTCACCTTTTTCGCTTAACATTGTTGACATAATCAGTTCATTTTCCATTGTAATTAAAAGTTGTAACTAATAATATTATCAATAATTAAATTTAATATTGAACATTTAATATTTAATATAACATATTAATATTTAATATTTAACATTTAACTATTTAATATTGAACATAGTGCATATGATCGCACACTACTCCGAAATAATGTAGGAATTAAATTCTTGTGTCACTAATTTTATTTGTTACATCTGATTTGATCTAATCACTGCATTTGTGTTAACATTATACATTATGCTATATAGTGTACCTATACTATATTTTCTTATAATATAGTGTCTCGGTTGTAATACATAGTTACTTATCGATTGGGAAATGGGAAGTCCGTATAGTCTCTAATATATTTATCGAAAATATCTATACGTCGTGTTCCGCCGCGTTGTCCGTTGAACTAAAAATTCATTGGTTTATTTTTTATAAACGCCGCGGAATACGGCCTAAGAGTACAAACCACTAAAAACAAGTTTTCATATAACATTATTATTTTAATGATAAATATTTAATTATTATTATTGTTATTTTTTTTTTAAACTTAAAAATATCAAAATCAAAAATAAATTTGAAAACCACTGGAAAGCTCAAAAAAAAATGTTAACTTAAAAGGTGACACGAATTGCGTCCGGGACGCAATTCGTTCAAAAAGGTTCGTTTACCTGTTTTGGTACGCAATTCGTGTGCACCGTCCGATTGTCGGACGACGTCGGAGATAAATCAAACACCTATATTACAATGAAAGTACCTACACTAGTAACGGAACTTCCGATCCGACGACTCCCGTGAATTCCCGATTCGATCCGATCGGACGTCCGATCAAACATGTTTGTTTTCTGTCCGATTTCCGTCCCATTTTTCCACTCCGACGCGTACCTATTTAATCTGACGAATTTAATGCAACTCGTATTTAATTATTTTATTGTGAATTTTTCTTCTGGACTGACACATACTCTGAAGTTAGATTGACCAGTTATGTCGTTTTTTATTCCTTCAAGAATATAATCAAATGTTTGAATGCACATTCGATGGTATTCCCTGAATTTATCTGGATAACTCCGCATAGGCATACAAACAGTAAAATATTCACCTTGGGATCTATCCAGATTAAACTCATTGACCCATTTCTTTGGTCTACGTCTCTTTAGGAGATCGTTGTTTTCCATCAGAAAGCAGCACAACAAATCATCATCAGAATCGCCCATGTTCACTGTAATATACGGACGTCGACGGAACCAATGTAAGCACTCACGTCGGACTCCGATAGTCGGACGATGACGGATCGGATCGGATCGGGAAAAATACAGGTCCAATGTAGGCACTCATGTCGGACGTCGTCGGATTTCGATAGTCGGACGACGTCGGATTGGATCAAATCGGGAGAAATACGGGTCCAATGTAGGTGCGGCCTAAATCATAAAAATATGCAAAATTACAATAATTGTAGTAATTATTATTGTAAATAAAAACACGTATGTAACTGGATATGAAATTGTCTATAAATATTGAATTTTAATCCATTGCAGCTTGATGTAAATATTAGACAAAACAAAACATTAAAATACAACAGTTTTTTTTTTTTTTGCTTTTTTTTGTTTTATAATATGCAATAAAATAGCTTTATAGCCATTTTCTTAATTCATGGTTGCGCAATTATGTCGTATTTCAGTATTACAGTTATGTGCATGTTTGATGTTGATTTTTATTAACGAAAAACCTAGTGTTAATAATTTGTATATATGTATACAGCACACTTTTTATTGGTATTTTCAATGCTTTATATCTAAACGATTTAAATACCACGATACATGTATACGGATAATAATTATTGGTTTAATACATTTTTTATTTAATCTATTGCTTTAGGCATTATAGTTTAAATGTTTATGATCATGTTAATAAAAAAAAAACCTTAAAAGTCTATCTACGTAACGATAAGGAAATTAATTAATTTTTTAATTGATATAATATCGTAAACTATATTTGTAATTAATTTCACAAAAACTCATTGGGTGGTAAAAACCGAGTAGCTTACTTTTATCATTTACTATTGTTTTAATAAATTAACTATGATTGTATAGGTGAGCGAATATTTTTCCGCAGTAACTACCATTATTTTTTTAATTCTTAAAAGGAATGAAGAAGAATTTTTAATTGAACAATATCATTCTTCAACAAAATACATAAATGTAATCTTTGGATTTCTACAGTTGTAATAGTATTGATTCCATTTTTACATGTAGCAATTTATAATGAGTAACAATTGATTATTTAATTTTTTTTTATTGTTATTTTACATGAAGCTATAAAATCTAAAAATAATCGGTAGTTGGTGTACAATTATGATTTGACATAGTATTTATATGAGATTAATATTTGTGATTATAATTATCAAGAAAATTTATAAATAAAACTGGTAATAGTTAGACAAAAATTAACGATACTACGTGTGAATTAAAAAAACACATTTAAAGTATGTAAGATACAAAAAAAGAATTGTTAAGTTGTTCAGTAAGTTTTTTTTTAGACATAAATGCAACATCATAATACAATGAATAGACTTTATGAGACACACATTTATTGACTAGCGATATTAATTATATAAATCTACATTAATGCATTGTTTCATTTTTGCTGTGCACTAATATTAATATATTATATAAACTAAATGAATCGTAGCTAATGAATACATGGTGATTCAAAGAACTTTAATACGACAGTTGTAAATTAATAGTAACAAGAAATCTATACATATTATGAATTAAATGCATCGTGATAATCATATATCTGGATAAATTAACGATATATATTATAGACTAACAATTAGAGTTTATTATTGAAAATGATTTTATAATACATACAATAAAGTTGAATGTAGTGTTTCTATAAAGTAAGTATAAAATTGTTTTTGAAAATCACGTTAAACTGCATTTGGTTACAATGAACTTACTAAATATGAAATATGATACGATCAATTAATATATAATAAAAAATAAGTTACAAGAAAATTATTTCGTTTAAATCATCATTATTGTAAAATATTCATGAACTTTTATTCATTTGAAGACAGGTATATTATAATATTCACATATCTCAATGATTGATCATTGAAATCATCATTGGACGATGATGAATTTGTTTTTATTTTTTTCAAACGCAACATTTTTGTTTTGAAAAAACAAAACATCGAATTTTTTTAAACTTTAAAATTTAATAAAATAATAATACAATTGCTGTGACTTCCCACCGGTGAACGTGAAAAAATATATGTACATTATAAATATATATACGAACACATTTTATATACTTTTGGCTGCAAGCCAATCTTTATAAAAGTTCGCAGTATCGATTTGGCTACAAATCAAATTTTATTTATTTGCTATTTTGTATCCACAGTGCACTTCATTGCACGTAAAAATAAAAAGTTTTTGAAAAAAAAAAATTATTTTGAAAATTATAGTTGACGAAATATACGAACAAATAGAGAAAACATAACGGTATGACACTGAAAAGACGAGAGTGGATCCTTCTTTGTTTTATTCCTTAGATAGAATACCTAGATGAATGAGTTGTGGCACAAAATTTACTTATTGTATGTTACTCTGCAATATATGTGTGATATTCATCTAATTTGTGTGGACTGTAACGATTAATCAACATATAAAAAAAGATTCCGAAAAAATACCAGTTTAATGTTTTTTACTAGAATTTCCTTTTGAAATTATTAACAGTAATATAAATCAAAAGTCAATAAGAAAATTAAAATCTCTTTTTTTTCGTTATTATTTTGAAATATTACAGAAGTTACTTATTGTTTTTAAGATTTTTAAATTTTCATAAAAGTCGGAAACCTTCTATAAAAATGGAAACGAAGACTTATAGAATACCTTCAGGGTTCTATTTACAATTTTATATATATATATATATATATATATATATATATATATATATATATAATGCATAACATTTATTATATCAAAAAAAAATTGTATCCATTACTATGAGTGTACTTAAAACATAATATTATTGAAAAATGGTTGTTATAATTAAAAATATAAAAAATTGAAAAAAACAGTTAATGTATAGACGTTATTAAGCGAGAACCAGAAAATGATTCATGTATAATAAATATTACGGCATTATTGATCCTTGAATGCGTTTTCGCCATTTTATTTAAAGACTTTGAGTTTATAATATTTAACATTCAAATAAATTTTGAACATAATCATATATATTTAACAGAGACTTAGAACTATAAATTAAATTTTAACTGTAATTCAACTATAAATCCAAAACCCATATATAAGTGTCATCATAGGATATCATCATAGTTTCTTCTTTAAAACACCAGGTCAACTAAGAAATAATTAATAAATAATAAATAATTATGCTCATTATATGACTCGTCACGACGCATTATGTATAGATTGTAAACTTTAACATTAATTGTATTATATTCTATATTAACAGTTTTTTTAATATAAAATTCGTGAAGTAATAAACAATTAATCACCTTGTAAAAAAAATGTATATTAGTATACGAGTACTGTGGTAACCAAGTTTTCGCAGTCACGTGAACTATGGTAACGAACTTGACGGAATATCTTTCACGGAAATGGATTAAAACATAATTATTAAGTAATTACAAAGAGAGTAATGTAAGTACCTTTTATATTACGTAATTCCAAGTAAAGGAGCTCACTAGTAAATTTAGAACCAATCATTAATATTTAAGTGCATATGTATTTATTTTATGACTATAAATATTATTCTAATAAATAAATCCATCAAAACTGAATAGTAGCGCAAATTTTTTTAGTAATATATGATATTATTGGTTCTATCCTAATAAACTTTTATCAGATGACCTCAACAAAGTAATGTTTATTATTTAATTAACAAGTAAATAGTAAACCCAATGCATTAAATGTAAAGTTGTTGTACCTCTGGGCATTAAAAAATATAATCAAATATAATTGAAAACATGTGTATAATTTTATTGCAATTATAAAAAAGTGCATCTAAATATTCATGAGTGATTTCTCCAATATAATTCAAACATAACCGAACATTTTTTCCCCTAGTGCGACTATGGAGGATTAATTACATACACAGTGTAAGGTCGGTTTCTGTTTAAAATAATTATATATTTCAATGGATTTATTGACGATTATACAACTAATCTTGTAATTCAATTTAGCTTAGATCAATAGTAGTGAATGTTAAAACAAAAGTCCAAAAAATATTTTATATGTTCTTGCACTAAAATGGCACATAAATATTATAATATTGTAAAGATGGTTAAAAAAATCCTTAATTGGTTAACAACTTACAATTTGGATGAATTATTACAGAAATTGCGCAATTTGATGTCAAAGATTGAGTATAATTTAACTGATACTTATAATAATCAAAAACTACACTCGGTATCCGGTATTCAATTAAGTTTTTATTCATTAAAATAATTTAGTAGTGTATTCTGAAACAAAATACAAGCTTCGGATTTTATGTTTTATTATATAAATAGTTTAATGACGGTAATTTTCTATGTTGGAGTTATTGAAATTAAAATAATAGTAATAAACTCCACATACCAAAACATAAAAATATAGAGTCTTATTCTTGTTATGAAATCACTAATTTTTCATTAGTCAGTGAACATGAAAATGTGAAAAACAATTGATATTTTACTTGAGTTACCTTCAAAATGTTATTTTGTTTGATTTGAAACTCTATGACATCATGAACTTGACACATGCATTAACGTTAGTGGAAAGATAATCAATTCCAACAAATTAAATTACAACGTAAGTAAATTGTTTCTCTCTTAGAAATATAATTTGTCATCAAGTTTGATTAAAGATACTCTATTAGGATTAATTTGATGGATACTCAAACAATAACATGAATTGTAAGTTACTATAAATATTAATTTATACGCACATCTAAACATAGATATATCATCATATCATTTAAATTTACATTATTCAGTATACTATAATATATTTAATTTATACTTTTAATAGTATATAATTATAAATATTACTTCCAAAGGGAAAATGCGCATACTTATATTATGCTGAATATTCATATACCTATATTTGTTATTTGATTAAATATTTAAGTGCTTAAAAAATTAATTAACATAAAATTTTAATATTTAGTGAATGATTAAAATTGTTTTCATTTAATATATAAATGATGGAACTGTTGTAAATATTAAGAAGAAATAAGTATAATAATTTTGAATACGTACTGGTTCTGGTTAGTTTACTATAATAGTTTTATGTCAAATATAATAATAATAAATATAATACATAATAATAAGTTATTCGGTCCGAAAAAAAAAAAAAAACACTAACAACAAACTGGTTGAAAATGCCCTGATGTTTATTATAGTTCGGCTCTCGATAAAAATAACAAAATAATTTTACGGGGTTTTCCGTTTTCCGCCAAAAAACTAAAAATTTATTAAAGTTATTTTCAGAGAATCTCTGAATTTAAATCCATAAAATAGTAATGACTACGATGTACACTCTATTATTATTATTTAATCACGGATAATTAACAGGTTATTGTTCACTGTCAGTCTAAACCTGTCAATAATTGAAACAATTTCAACTATTGAAACCGTGATATGATGATTGTTTCCATAAAAATTCGTTTAACGCGCGTTTTATACTGAGCTCCCACCAAATCCATGCTGGCAAAGACAAATATGTTACGACAAATCATTCAAGTCATTTTTGAACGTATGCTTTATTTCACTGCGCAGGGTCATGTGAATCTGAACCTTATTATATCATAGCGTATGCTCCACTGCTTTTCAGAGTGTCATGAAAATCTGAGATACATGGAAACTGTACAATATTTCACATTCAAAGATTAATGATGAACGAAGTAGTGATAAAACGTACATTTACAATTGTAAATCATTTATATTTCCATCGTTTACCCAGCTGATAAAAACAAAATACTATTTTATAGATACGTAAAATATCATCAGAACTCTCTATACGCGAAATAAATATACCAATCATAATGGTGCTTCTATAACTATGTATAATACTACTAATACTATTACAATACTATGTCACCATTACTACTGCACTATACGCGTATGACACTTGGTTGATTATGATTCGTGTGAAAAACGAAATGAAATATGCATCACGATGTTTTTCACGTGGGAAACGTACGTACTGATATAATAACCTACAAATATCGGTTGTACTATACATACATATTGACGTCAGAAAATCCACATATTATATTTATCTGTATATATTCAGTAAGATCACGATTTAAAGTAACACTAAATTTCTCAGCTAGATAGTCTTGTATTGAAGTAAATTTTTTAGAAGGCCTAGGGGCAAGAGCACCCGCAAGGAGAGGCAGGGGGGATAACTCCCCCCCAGCTTTCCTGTTAGTGAAAATAATTACATCCAAATTAAATATCCCAAAAACCTAACTAAAGAAGTTTAGTTCATTTTAATTTATAATGAATGTCATCGTAATGTATGCCTAACTGCTATGACGTATGCCGAACGATACCCGGAAAGATACCATCCACAATACAATTATGTAATACGACTTTTACAAGGGTTAAATCAACAAGGAAGATTTCCTGGCAGACAAATTAACCAACAATGACGTATAGCAAATATGTTTGATGAAGATACAGAATTACGAGAACTGGCATACATAAAATCTAATCCAAGATTGTCAATTAGGAATTTTGATTTCAAAGCTTTAGTTACATATGGTCTAAAAAGTTCCAAAAAACACAAAACGCATTCATATAAAATCTATTTTGCCCAAAATTTGCATGCAAGAGATTCTGTTCATAGGTTGGAATTTATAGCTTGGTTTAATATTAAATTCCGTTATAACCCATTAATTGTCAATCGTGTTCTTTGAAGTGATGAATCAAAGTTTACCAACAACAGCGAAAAAATATAAAATTATATTGTATAATCCTACACTAGTCACATGAAACTAATTTTCAAAAGGTTTGGAGAATTGATGTTTGATAAGAACTAGTTAATGGAAAGCTTATAAGATCGTTATTTTATGATGGAACATATAATGTCAACGATATTTTAATTTTTAACCAACGAACTACCAAGACTTTTGGATGATGTTTTATTAGACACACGAGAATGTATGTTTTTCAATTAAATGGAGCACCATGGATTCACCAGTTCATATTGCAATTATTGTTAGATGACAATTAAATAAAATATTTCCGATCCACTGGATTGGTACTTATAGCGTCTTTCCTTGGTCGGAATGATCCATAGATTTAAATAATACTGCTAAAAAAATTAAAAAAAAAAAATTATCTTAGACTAAAAATAATGATTAATTATTTCTAGTGGTTTTAAATGAAGATTTAATTAAACACGAGTTATGCGTGAATTCAAATTTTGATTTTATCTAACCTGGTTAGTTAAGTAAATAGAAAAAAACTATTATTACAAAAAATGTTTAAAAAATAATAATCTATCCGAGTATGTATAAGTAGGAAAAAATTAGTGTTTCCATTCAAAATATTTTAATATTGTTCTTATTTGTTGTATTATTGCACATGTGTACACATACCAAAATTCATAAAAAAAATGTGTATTTAAGTATCCTTAGGCTTTCTAATAAATTCACTTAAATGCTAGGTCATCAAACTGAAATATTTAATGTTACCTTAAATCGTGATCACATTGTATATGTTTACGAGTGCAAGGGCAATAGTCGGACTCACGTAAACTTATGCAAACATTTTTATTATGCAATTTAAGTCGGTATTCGGAAGTGCGTATTATTATATTACACATCTAGCCCAAACAATATAAATGCATGGTTATAAATATTCATAATCGTCAATATATTAAAAAATTTAATTTATGTATTTGTAATAATATTTTTAAGATATTAAAAAAATGTAGTATATGCGTTATTGTAAAAATTCCATGTATGCAGAGTTAAAAAATAAAGACAGTACGTTATAAAACATTTTTGATTTACAGTATATTTTAAAAAATTATACAATTGATAAACATTATACTGGTCTAAAGCTATACTTTTATTTATTTTTTTTTTATATAATACATATGGACATAAGTCCTTAAACCTAAAACTACAAATATTGCGTGTGAAATATAATACAATGAATCAGTCATTTTTACCTAAAATTAAATTGTATGTTATGAGAAAGTCTTAAAATTAAATATAAAATATAAATTAAAGAATATAAAAAGGTATTAAATATAATCAAAGTCATATGTATTACTTGCAACCATAGCTGAGAAGTCAAAAATATAATTTTTATTTAAAATAATGGATAAAGAGGTTCAAGAGTTTTAAAAAACACTAGTATAAAGAATATTTATTGTAATGCAGGTTAAAGAAAGTATTTCAAGACAATTAATTGAACCTAATAAAAGTTTTTGAAGATATTCAGAGAGTAAATATATACGATGGTCAGAGAATTGGTTGAGTAAATATCTATTTTACAATCCAAAATCATCAAATGAGACTTTCCATTTACGTCACAAGGGTTAAATTTTTAAAACTAGAATCGATCATTGTAACGTAGTATTGTATTATATTATCTCTATTTCCACATCAGTATATTATTAAAAAATATTGTAAATTTACAAATATAAATTTCTGTTTATATTTAGTTATTTTTAGAATTTAATATAAACTCTTTGTGGTACTGTAATCAACATTAAATTAATTGTTAGAAAATCAACACTGATTATTTAATTTTAAAAGTTAATAACTAAAAGTTAGTCATTTTATTTTCATAACATACAATTTAACTTTTACAATTATCATATTTTTAATACAAAAAACTGATAAAATTATATTGTAAGTGAACGATTGAAATTGTTTTCGTTTTTCTTTTTGGCTATAGACTTGCTATTAAAAAAAATAATAAAAATTGAGCTTTATTTTTCACATTAAGAGTTATTCAAATAAGAACAAAAAAGGTCAAAGTGGATGTAGTTTGAGTAAATTGAATAGTTTAATGATATTTTTATTATACATTTTAAAATGACATGATAATATTATGTGATTATTTTTAAATCGAAAACACAAAAATGCTACGAGGGAAATTCTTTTTTCGTAATATTATTAGATTTAAACTTAATAAATATTTTTCATTTTATATATTTCATATTTGTGATTGCATAGACGCTGTCAGGTTATTTGTCATTTGATTACTCGGGTTGAGGTTAATACTGCTTGAAATATCCAGTTGAACCTTTTTAACAACCTAACCATTCCACGTAGACGTCCCCAAAAGGTTGATTGAGCTGAAACTATAATCCCATCGCATTTAAAAAGGACCCGGCAAAGACCGGCTTAAGTTATTTTGGATATTCGTCTCAACGTTCTCCCCCTTTACGTTCATACATATTCAATGGTTTCATGCATATTCATTTAGGTAGACCACATAAATGGACTCTTAAGATCGGGAAGGAGAGTACATGTATGCACGTGACATATAATAGTTAGTCTTAACACCTACCAATGCCATGTGCATGTAATCTTTATATTGTTTTGTCGTTAATGAGAACAATATTTAACATAAAAAAATTAAATATTAATAAATTGCTCGGATTAATGCGTTGCTTTTCGCATGATTTTTCTTTTTTTTATTTTTTTTTAAAGAAATATAATTTTCGATTATAAATTAGAGCAGCAGAGATGAAATATTTCATATTTAAATAGGACGTGTGTGTAATAATGTTTACGCTGAAAATTATTATATGAAGATATTATGAAGATAACCCTATAATAATGATTTATTGTTTCTGTCTATCACATGCACGTGACATGAAAAAATTACTCTTCGCATACTCCTGTACACATATACACTATAACTGTCACTTCTAGGTTAATTAAATAGATATATTTGAAAATTTTGAAATAACAATATTACCAGATCTGATTAACAAACGAACGCTCATTTTGCTTATGACAGTCATAAAATGAGGTTCTAAGTAAAATATTTAAATTTGAAGTAAATGTTTTTAGAATATGATAAACAAGCAATATAAAAACACATATTTACAAAATATACATAATGTAGTATTTTATGATTCAATAATGATAGTTAAATTCTTAATTAAATTGCCTATATTCCAAAATTGAAATTGTTTTTTGAAATTAAATTGTACACGTATACCGATAAACATAGTTAAATATATGTCGTATACGATTATACTACAAAATTAGAGTCACTTGGTTCATCAAACTAATAAATAAAACATTTTTAAACCATATATTTAATCTATTATTTTTATATGAGACACAACTATATGATATTTAATGTTTAGAAATTGTAATTTACAATCTATTTGTATAGTTGTTTACATAAAATATATTTTTCCAAAATTCTTATGAAATTGATAATGTATAAACTAACTGTGATTAAGTTTTTCAAATACATTTATAAAACACTGAAAAAATAAGAATTTATTATTTTATTTAAACTCAAATTGAAAAAGAACCGGATGGGCCTCGCTCTGCTGTACAGTTGGGAGTACCTGTACAGGTGGAGTGCACCTCGTTTATAGGATAGGACCTATCCGATAGGTCATTATAATGGATTTGTTAAATTTGAATTCAATGATAGGTATCATTGTATATGAAAAACGATTCTGAACGGAGATGATATGTTTGTCTAGAATATAATACAATGTTATTTATAAATATTGTAATAAGTATATTTTATTTTGAAACGAAAAATTTAGAAAAACCGAAAATTTAAATTGTCTATAAATAAGTCAAAATACTTTGAAATTTTAACCATGTATAGAAAACGTGTGCCTATGGATTTTAATAATTTTTGAATGACATTAAGAACTACTTCTGTGGAATCTTCTATTAAATTTTCAAGTATTTTGTAGTAGCAAAATTTTTTTTATCACCGATTATAAAAATAAAATGTAAAAAAATCGAATATTTTAAATACCTATAAGTGGCTTAAAAGTCAATATAATATTTTGAAAAAAATATGACATAAAGGAAATTCCAATCTTAACAGCAGGTAGAAATTTAAAAAATCTGTGACTTATACTTTTTGAATTATAACAAATATTTAAAATCGTTATTTTATGCAATTTCGTAAATACTTAAATTTCAAACAGTCATAACATTTTTTCCTCTAAGCCTGGTAGAATTTTTTTAATGATTTTTGAAGAGTAGCTTATATATAACCTAGTGTTAAGATTTTGAACCTTAAGTATGAACAGAAAAAATTTTATGAAGTTTTATCTACAAAATAACTTGCAAATTTTCGTGATTTTTACACATTTTATACAAATTTGAGCATTAAGGGCTTATAAAAAAAATTTGAGTAAACCGATCACCGATATATTTTAGTTACGATAATTTTAACTTATTATGAACCTTGTATTAAATTTTCAAGAGTTTTTGGTCAACCAATTAAATTTTATAGATGTTTAAAAACAAAAATTTTACAAAAATCGAAAGTTTAAAGTGTCAATAAATAAGTCAAAATATGTCAATATACTTTGAAACCTCACCATGTATAGAAAACGTCAATATAAAGATTTGTTGAAAATTTCAAGTTGTTGCGGTTTTTCATTATTGAGTTAGAGAATTTTAAAAAAACCGATATCATTTGTCAGTCTAGAATATTATATATTATATTATATTTTACATGTAATTTTATGTCAATATTCGCTGTTCAAATGCTTATAAAAAAAAATTGTGCCTATGGATTTTAATAATTTTTGAATGACAATAAGAACTACTTCTGTGGAATCTTCTATTAAATTTTATGAATTTTTATCTACAAAATAACTTGCAAATATTCGCAATTTTTACATATTTCGTATAAATTGGAACTTTGAGCACTTAAAAAAAAAAATTAAAAAAATTGAAAATTTCAACTGTCTATAAATAGTTCAATAAAAGTCTAAATACTTTGAATTTAACGGTGTATAGAGAACGCTAATATAAACATTTGGTGAAAATTTCAAGTGTTTACATTGATTAGTTTTTGAGTTATAGCAAAATAAAAATTTAATTTAATTTAATAAAAAACAAAATTTGATTTTGTCGAAAACTGGTTTTGCGTAAAAACTCCCGTTTTTCCCTTATTTTTTTAGGGTTTTTCCCATCGCATTTAAAAAAATATTAAAAATTTTTTACTTTTGACCCACCAAAGTACCAACTAGATTCACTTTCCTTCCAGAAAAGTTGCTACATAAGCAAATCGAAGCATTATTACTGCCAAAAGAGGTGTCGTCAGACACAAAAAAAAAAAAAAATTAAAAATTAAAAAAATTAAATAAAAAATAAAAAAAAAAATAAAAATAAAAAAAAACACACATCATCGTAAAACCAATAGATTCCATCACTCCGTTCAGAATCTAAAATATACAAAAAGCCAAAAACATATATAAAAATAACTGAAAAATATGCAAGGTGACAAACATTAAGTGAGACAAATTTAAACGTTTTAACTGGCTCGTATAAAAAAGCTAAATAAAATGCTAGCTAATTAATCATTTCAACAGTCCTCATATTTATTTTTTTTTCGTGCTATTATTCTTGTTGATTTATTAAAAAATTGTTTTTCAAGCTTAATTTATAGGTTATATTTGATCGCTCCAAGTGTTTCTGTAAAAGTAAAGTCACACAAATAAATTTACATATTATATATATATATATATAAATATAAACTTGTATGTACATATAAATAATTGGGCAAACATAATGAATATGAGAAAAATAATGCATTCAATTTTCATATTGTGTTGTCTAGTTTCTATGTATTTGAAACCATAAAAGTTGCTGATAATATATGTATTTATATTCGTACCGACGGATACAGGGGGTGAGTCTACCACCATACCTGTCAACAGAATCCAAAGATTGATAGCCTCAACGTGTAATAAAAAAAAAAAACGGATTCGTTTTTATTTTTACAACGACCAGAGAGATACAACCGACACTTCCTGCAACATACACACCTTTACTGTAATTGCCGCAAGATTTATTCTCAAAATGTTTCGTTTTTAATACATATTGTATACGGCGGTGATATGATTTTTTTTTCAATTTTAAATCATGGAAATCATAAACAATATTGCGGTTGCTATCCCCTGTACACCATTGTGGTTTTAAACACACTTCCGGAACATTCCTTTCCGAATAAAATAATTCAACACAACATCATTGAAACCGCAGCAACGACGTTTTAATAGCGTTATTCAATTTCCTACGACATTTCACGAACACGCACTACCGACCGCTTTGGTCTTCTTATGTTTACAGTACCCCGGAGCCTAGTGGACATAATCAAATATTTATCTATACATAAAATGTAATAATACACGTAGGTATTTGTATGATATATAATATTATAATAGTACATATACGGTGTACACTAACGTATGGATAATATTTATGAAACAAAACTCATATCTACACCGTTGATTTACAACTATCAAAACATACATACAATAAAAATATCAAATATGTGTACATCACATGTGTGCTCTGTAAAAATATATTAAATAAATAAATAATAATTGTGTTTGATTTAACACCGTGGGAATTTTATTAAGAAGTGATAGACTTTTTAATAGTTTTAAGAAAATTGCATTTACATTTAATGGAGCTTGAATGATTTTATAAACGTAGCAAGTATGCTAAAGTCTTAAGATATGTAACCAAAAACATTTTTAATGATCCTTCATGCTGTTCATAATGCTATAACTAATGAGATGGTAAAAGATAATAAGTATAATATAAAAAACGAATAACAATTTGGTAGGTAATAGATAATATATTATTTTATTCCAGGAAATGAATACTTAAAAATATGACTAGTTTTAGTTGAAGATTAAAACATTATTTCTTAGTTTCACATAAAAAGAAAAATTACGTATTCATTACGTCATATGAATTTTAGGTTTTGAATGCAGTACAGAATGTATCGGATTTACTATGATGAGATCTTTTTTTTTCTTTTTTTTCTGTAAAGGTCAATTGTGAAATAAATTTACTACGACTAATGTTCTAGAATACATTTTTATTGTGGAAATTGGATATAGATAGTATTTTAAGCTAATCATTTTTTAATAGCCGTAGATATTGATATGAAAAATATAAAAATATTCAGTTTATACTTAAAACGTATTGTAGTATATTTCTATAGTGTAATATTTATTATGCTACATTTTTTACTAGTAATTGTTTAAAATGTTTTTGTGATTGTGACTTAATAAATTTTCCATGACTAATATTAAACTATACTATGAAATTCTGAATATTTTAAAGATTTTATTTTATCTGTCATTATGTTTTTGAAGTTTAAAACAAGCTCTGGCTGATTGTTATTAAAATTTATAAGATATCTCCAATTATAAAAATAATTTACACGAATTTGAGTGAATAATTAATCATCGCTTCAAAATTTCTGCAAATAATATTACAACTGACATAACAAAAAATATAACACAAAAATTGTTATTTTACATTTTTATATTTAAATAATACTAATTTAAATGGTTTAATTTTAATTTCAACAAATAGAGTTCTACAACTTTTTACTTTATTATAGTAATACATATTATACCTCTATTTATTAAAGTATTTTATATAATTACGAAAACATGTACCTAAAATCCACAGAATCAAAATATTGAAAACATTATATTAAATTATTACTATTTATACTTCATGATATTGATTTTAAATGTTTCTTACCAATATCTGTTTGATTTATTATTATAATTGATCTGGCATACGAAAAAACAATTTCACTAGTACAAATATATATATATATATATATATATATATATATATATGTTTACCAAATTGTGTTTTCTTTTAAATGTAACAAATGAAAAAGATTTTTACTTTTAAGCTTAAATTAAATTTCGTGTTCAGTGCAAATAGTAATATGGTAAATGATAATCTGTTTAAGCAAGAAAAACAAAAACATAAATAAAAGATAACACCAACTTTTCATCAGAGAAAATGAAAAAAAACTTCAACTGAAAATATTAAGAAGTATGCAGATATTACGGTATGATATAAAAGTTTAGAAAACAATAAATTATGGTTATGTGTAAATCGAAAATTGCCCATATAATTTTTATATTTATAAAATATATGTTGTATAACTAAGTACATAAAAGCTAAATAGGATGATAATAAATAAACTATATGATGTTTATTAGATTAAAAGAAACATTTACATTTTTGGTTTTTAAAAGGACCACGAGAATAAAGGGGGAAAAAAGATTAATTGTATTAAATTGTTATGTGCGATTTAATGATTTATTTTCGTATGTCAAAACAATGTTTATTCAGATTGGTAGTAAACAATTATTAAATATCAATTTTTACTATTTTAAAGACTTGCAGTTAAAAATATTAATTCTTTAACATTTGTATTAGTATGAAAATATAACCAATATAACCAATATAATATATATATATTATTTCGAAAAAATATTGGTTTGAGAACCCAATACTGACATTTATTTTGTGATGGCTACAGTTGTCACGAAATTATATTAAATTAAAACTTATAGCATTATATTCTGTGTTTACACGTCACACAAAATAATAAATGTACATTATTTATTTTATTATTGTTGACTTGGTTTTCTATTATCACTGAAACTACTATTTTTCAATATACATTTAAAGGTTTAACTTGGCAATTTTGTATACTTAAATTATTAGGTACTTTAAAATGTTCAAACAAATTATTTAGACTTTATCGGTGTAATTAAAACTTCATAACCATATTATACTAGAACTATCGATAGTTAAACATAATTCTCAACCAACACAAAGTTCAGTAAAAGATAATCACTTAAAATTGATTATTTAGTAGGATCGAGTTTTCAAATTAAAAGTTTACTAATAAAAATATATTATAGATAGTTTAACTACTAATACTACTAGATTATTTTTACAACAACAATAGATGTTTTTGATAACTATTGTTATACACTTTAACTATAACTACTACGGTAATAGCAATACATCGATACTTGTATAATAATTATTATTTTCATTAATTTGATCAATATTACGAATCTAGTCATAAATAATTTGTTCGCCTCAATAATGCATTACTATTGAATATAATAATTTACTCGTATTCAATATTGTTTATGTATGATATGTCTTTAGAATTACAAAATTAAAAATGTTAAAACAGAAATAAAATATAATTTAAACTGAAATACGAGTTTAGATTTATTAAAGAAGTAGATCTTCCCGTTGAAGCCTAATAATAAAAATAATAACAAATAATTTATTTTTTATGTTTGAGAAAAATTAAGTTATCTATCAATAACGGTTTTACCTAAAGTCTTTTCCTCAGATATACTCGTAATACATCAAAAAAAGTAGTTCACATTCAATTTTTGTAATTATTGAACGTTTAGTTACATGACCTGAAAAAAAAATTGTGGAATGGTTTTTTATTAATAAATTGTTTTAGCATATATTGAGTGACATAAAGTTTAAAAAAAAATTGAAAAAGTTCCTAAAACATACATTGTGTACATTATAAATTACGTGCATGTGACGTATTAGTAAGAAGATATATTTGAAACATATTCTAATAATGCATTTAAGAGAGTAAAATACATATTCGTATTTTTTTAAAAAGAATAAAACTTAAAATACTATCGTACGTAGAAAGTACCCGTTTATTATTATGAACTTACAATTAATGATTTTTGAACTACGCTATGTGAATCGGTTCCATGGAGTATATTGTGTTTCTATCATGACATTTTGTACACATATCGAGCGCAAAAGGTTCACTGCATGTTATCAAATTTGTTAAAAAAATTAAATAAAAATCGATTGATGTGGCATAAAATTTGGATATGGTGTGCTTATATGTACTAATATATAAATTTAAATATAAAATAAAAAAATATCTATTTTTTACAGTCGCTGGACTTTACAACGTTTACTTAGTATACATATATATAATGTTATAAATCTCTGTTTTAATAATTAATTGTAACACTAATTGTTACCATTTGTCGATCCCCTAATGGAACGGATCCTACGCTTACCATTTTCGTTTTAAAATTTTGAAAAAACGAACATCTAAATAGGACGTCTATGTGCCAAAACGGAATATATCATTCTTAATAAATATTTAAATAATAACAATAATAACATTTTAAATAATAACAGATAACCAGCTCTTAAGCCTCCCATATCTACCACGACATTCACTTCGTCAATCAGCGTGGTTTTTTTTATCCGTCCCTTCGCGGGTCAATATTGGCCACGATGGCAAAATACCAAAGTGTCCCGTTTTAATTACGGCGATTAAGTTCACTTCGGTGGCCAAACATTAATATCAGCCGGCCGGGTGGCGGGTGCAAATGATGCTGCGGTGCGGGGACATGGTTTGTGGCGGACACTGGCACGATGGGGGGGCATGGTCGACGGGTGGGCGGACCCGCGGGTGGTAGAAGTCATCGCCAAACAAGAAATTTGCGGGCGTCTGCAAAAGTTCTGCCCCCGCCGAAGGAATCCGGCACGCTGGTCACGTAAAGCCTTGGCTACGCCGAAACCGAAAGTCTCTCCCATGTAGCCGTCCCCCATGAATTCAAAGTACATCCGACCGAACAATAATGAAAAACATCTATTTTCCCTGTGAAATGACCTCATTTCCCTTCTTGTGTACTCTTTATTCTATTTTACCACCATGCCTCTCACCTCACCACCGAAAACCTTTTATTTATATACATGGTGGAAAACGATGGTTACTCAAATGATATTTGTATTGGACACACCCATCACTGAGTGTGGTTTATATTTTTATTTCATTTTATTTTTTTTACACAAAATCACATTGCTCTTGAAATACCGACTCCGAAAATAAGAGTTATAAAAACAAAAAAATAAACTTTGCTATTCGATGAACTGTTATATGTAACGACACTTTACACGAGACACACTTAATGCATATATCACAATATGATGACGTATATATAACCAAACACATACAGCCAGATATATACGGAGAACTTTGCACAGAGTCCTATGGATGGATATATTTTATTATTGTTCAACTTTAAATTATAGTTTAGTTACGGACATGTAATGGAAAAGGCAATTTCGCACCAACAACGTAAAAGGAAAAAAACATCCATGTTCGGGGTTGTACCGGGTACCCATATAATTCCAGAGAGCGTCACCTTTTTTCATCTTGTACGTTACATATTCTTTTTATACACGCACAAGTAATACGTATTTTTCATGTGAATGTTTAAATTATCGTTTAGTGGTGTACCCGTATCTCGTAAACCAGCTAATTTATCTGCGAAAACTATACTTTTCGCAGTACTTTTATTGCAACTGACACGACAACTAGCCGTCGAGTCGGATCATCGATACCTTTGTGTACATTATATGAAAACCAGTTACGATCGATTGAATTTTCAGTTAATACAATATGTAAATCTACAATAAATCGCATGAGAGGAAAATCATCAAAACTTTTAAAGACGTATACATGAAACTCATTTTACTATCAAGATGCGTGTTTTTCCCAAAATACATGCTTTTTCCTGAACAGTAATTTTAAAGATTTTTTTTCATTCCTTTTCTGTAAAGCATGATTATATTTTTTTAAAATATATAGTTTATTTAACATAAAATAATATTAAATATATTTTTTGTAATTCGATAAAAAATGAAAAAGTAAAATGAAAAATAATTTTTCATACAAACACATTTTATTTTAATGTAAATCATTATTACTTCTTTCACCATCTTGTTTTACACTTATTACGTTAGGTATCCATAATATTTTTTCAATTAAAAATATTTGAAGAGACTATATTTTTAGCAAAATAGTGGTTTTTTAATTTAAATTTTTAAATAACAATGCATTTTTAACAAAATCATAGCATTAAAATAAAGTAGATATAAAATACTAAAATGTATTTAAATTTAAAAAAGAAAACTATATTTTATGTTTAGTATCTATTATACGTTCACATGTATAACTTATGGTTCAACGAATGATAAAACTAAGATTTACAGATTATTTCTCAAGCATTAGATTTAAAAATTCTATCATATCAAATTATTATCTAGATAGGACAATGATATAAATTTATTTTTCTAAATTATTTAAATAGATATTTTTAATATTTTGTTTAAAATGCATAAAAAACAATTACATTTCATAATTATTATATACAAATTTTATTATTATTTTATATCCTTTAATTGTAATAACCAATTTAAGTCAACATATGGTTGAATTTTTAGAGGAGGCTATAATAATTCAACATAAAAGGACCCGTATTCGAATTACATAAGTCCTAAGCTATTTTATTCGATTTAGAATACGATCACTACCTCACCGGCCACAATCTAAGATAATAAGAACGGAACTTATGAACGTCTATTTACACCTATGATTCATTGGAGTAAATGCGCACCGTTAGACAAAGGTTTTACGAAATTTTATTGCAACTTTTATATAAATAGACAATAACGGTATTATTTCCCCGAAACCATTTTACTACCATTTTACCACATACACAATCAAAGTAGTAATAAATAACAATATAATTTCATATCGGTATTATTCCTTAGATACTATACTCTACCAAGTATTAAACGTACTATATTGAATATATATTTCATACTTACTAAGGAAAATAAGAAAAATAAAAATATAAACATTTACTATTATTTATCAAGAATAGTGTATATTAACTATTAATATTTTGTATGATCAGTGATAGGTTTATTACAATTAAAATTAAAAACTAATAGTACTAATAAATTAATTAAAACTAGAAACTATTTAACTAGTTAGGTATTTATTTCATATTTAATGACAATCAAACACCTAATATATAATTTATCTAGAGAAATGTATATAGGTAATGCTCGTCACTGGTTATCCATAATAGTTAAATGAATGCAAAAATTAAATTTTAGTTGTTTATTTAAATTATTGACTTATATTTAGATAATCATATTACAAAGAATTTTTTTTTACCGTACAAAATAAAATAGTTAAACATATTTCCATTCACCGTTCATTAAATAAACTACGACGATGTTCATAAAATTAGCTCAAATTTACGAAATTAAAATTTTTAATATTTTTTTTATTTTTTTATATTTAGTATCATACCTTAGTATAAATAATTTAATTTACAAAAAAATTAAAAAAAAAAGTAAATTAAAAATAGATAAAATATTACCTGTCTATATTAGAAAATTATTAAAATGTTTTATTCAACTACAATTTTATAGGACCAGTAATTATTATTCCTAATTAATCAGCTGTTTGGTATGGAATTCCGTTGGTTCTTGATATTACTAGAAATATTTGAATGCTTAAGATGCTTATCCTATTTAGTCAAAATATATGATTTTCACAAACATACATATATGTATATTGTATTACTATTATATGGAGAGAGAATGATTAAAAAAAAAAAACTTTGAGAATGTGATAAATATGGTTCATTAAGGCAGTAATTTGAAAATGTAAGTACATCTTTAGGTAACCTACATTTATTTTATTTTTAAAGCTAGGGCTTTGTACAAAACTGTTTTGCCATATTATTATTATCATAGTAAAAATATAATATCTATACTTTATGTAAAAAAAAAAAAGAAATACAATTTCAAAAACTCCTTTTTATTTTTTCTTAAGTATAAATTATTATTATATCCAAGTATTATCTACTGAGAACTTTTATGAGTTTATAAACAAATTTTAGTACAACTAAAAAATGATAAACGAAAAACTAATTTGAATATATGATTTATATTAACTATTTTGTTAAATGAAACTATACAATTCTATAAATATTTTAAAAATAAATACAACAATAAAATAATTAAAGAAAATTAATTGTTTTATATTCATTTAATATTTGATAAAATTTTTTGGATTTTTTTTGATTTCATCTCATATTTTTCTAAATTTATTTTACAGATAATTTGTATTTTTATAATATTTATGTTTATAACGGTTCATAGATAATGAAAGTTGTAGTTGTTTAAGATTAAAATAACATATTTTGATTTTGTTTTTTTAATTTCACATTCTTTTACACACATCTATGGTACTTGTAATTCGAGTTTCGTAAATTAATGTCAAAAGTCGTGATTAAAAGAAAATTTTTAAAATTTAGACTTTATTAGTATAGTTTTTAATGTTATTTTAATGATATTTTTTTATTCCGTATAACATAAATGATATATTTAAGATGAAAATGTATTCAGCGATTGATAAATATGTATCTGAACTGGACTTTTATTAGTTGTACCATTAGTGGATTAATACATATACTGTAGAATAAATACTATTATGTATTTTAAACCGTTAAAGTATTCTGCGTTTATATACATATAAAAATCTATGATAACAATAAATATTATAAATTAAAAGAGGAATAAACCAGATTAATTCAAAACTGGACCATATGGAATGAAATTATTCCAAAGTTCTTTTAAACTCACGTGTGCGTGCGAGGGCATAGATTATGGCGTGTCTGTCACATGTCATAGGACTCAAACGTGTACGTGTATGGAGAGTTTTGGTCCGATCTAACGTGATGGGATGTTTGTTCAAATAGTGTAAAATGAATATCATTACGTCCGGGTTTGGCGAATTTCTAATCGTCTGTTCAAACAAACGGCTTAGCATAATAATGTTCACGGCTTGTTGGACATGGAAATTGTTTGATCGAGCTATGGAATGGTTTTCGTCCATCGAGATTGTCGACGTTTCGTAACTTGTGTCTTACTACTTCGGGGATATGACGATGATGATGACGATTAATGGCGTTAAATATTTGTTGCCATCCGTTAAGACCGTCCAGTCATATTTTCATCAATTAAACGATCGCAGTACTGCGCACGTACAATGTAATAATACCAATAATGACGGTGATGTTTGTTTTTATGACAAAAATGATAGTTTTATTACGTTGTCAATAACACTAAGATTAGCATTAGAGCCAGTGTTGGGAATAGATAACTAATAATTTATCTAGATAAAGATAAAGATGATTATACTAATTCTTATCTAGATACAGATAAAGATAGTTAATTTCATCTAGATAAAGATAAAAATAATTACATTTTTATCTAGATAAATATGAGATAATTTCAAGTTTGATTTTGAAAATATTCAGGATACTACAGCCTACAGATATTAGATAAAAAATTCATAATTAAAAACATTATAAAATAAATATCATTTTTAAACTTATTTCAAACATTAATAAACATAAAATATAAAATAATTTTTTTTTTTAAATAAACTTCATAAGAAGATTGTCATCTTGTCAGTTATTATTTGTGTCATAGGTATATGATGTACAGAAAAATGTAAAAATGAAAATATAGAAACATTTTAAATTTTCAAATTTTATTTTTATTCTATTTAAATAAATTATCTAGATTGGTACTGATAGATAACAAGATTTTTATCTAGATGAAGATAAAGATAACTGAGTATAAATTTATCTAGATAAGATAAAATATAAATAATTTTTATCTAGATAACTTATCTAGATACATTTATCTAGATATTTCCCAACACTGATTAGAGCGCCATACAAGGTGGCTCAACGTGGCTCAAGGTCACTCAAGGTGGCTCAACGTGAAATCCTGATGGAAATATCTTCATAGATATTGATTTAAAAAAAAAAAAAAAAGTATTTCAGTATAGTTTTATAGAAATAGGCTACATTGAACACTTGTAATAAAATGTAATTAAACAAAATTAATAACGAAGAATAATACAATTTGCATTTTATTCCCTTAACCGACTGTAAAATAATATCTTCTTTTATTTTAGAGTCTAAAAATACGCATTATATACAAATTATAAAACAGGTTCTTTTGAAAATTTCAATGTATCATAATTGAAGATCGAACAAATATTTAGAGGGAAAAGTAAGCTAACCTAACCAGAAATTAATACTGGCTTATTCATAAATTAATATAAAATATATGGCTAACAGATTTAAGGTTTTATGATCTTATACTGAGGCAATTGTATGGCTTCACTATCCGTATTCTATAATCAATGCCCAATGTTAATACTACGAGTATTTATAAAACTGCAACTAAATGTGTCGCATTATCATATGTACGTTTATGTCCAAATTATCCATCTTATTATGGTTTACAATATTACAATAGTTAATAGATTGCCGGATATATTTTTATTTATAAATTTATATTTATTTTAATTGTGTATTTTAAATAATTTGATTTTCGACTATGATACATTGGAATTTTCATAATACCTTGTACCGAACATTTTATAAGTTGATATTTTATATAAATTTAAAATTTAAAAATTAATTTTCCATGTCTGGATGAAAATATAAATTTGGCTAAAAAAGTTTAAAGCAGAAAAAAAAATGTATAAATAAATGCCTATATATATATATATACGTTTGCTCCTGACCACTGTTAAATGACAATAATTTTCAAAATTATAATTGATTATAATTACTTCCAGATTTATGTTTATGGAATTTAAAAATTGAACAATGAGTATTGCTTTTTTTTTTTTTGAAAGTTAAAATGAAAAATATTGAAAAAAAAACATCAATCATGAAAATGAACAATAATAATGTCTTATAAATAGAATGAATCATCAAAACCATTGGCTAAACTTAGGAGAAAGTTATATATTTTCTGGATACATTATGATCAAATAAATTCTAGTATATACATTTTGACAAATTTCATTTCTCTATGATAATATTTTTTAAATTTTTTATTGGTGAAGTTTTAAATAATTCTAAAAAATAATTGATATTATAATATTCTAAAAAAATAAATATAAGGTATGATATGATTATATTATGAGTAAATAATTATATTATTTAAATATTTTTATAAATACAAATTAATGTGATTTTTCCTCGTATATTCATAATAAATCATTTATGACTATTGAATATTATTTTACTTCTGGGGGATTTGAGACCTGTGATTCCTCCTCCCAAAAGTATACTATTAAGTATATTACACAATAACTGAATAATAATAAAATATTATTGCGTGATCTAGTTGAAATTATTGAAAATAAATGACTCTTGTGGTCTACATACAGTGTGCTTCATTCAAATTACGAAATATTACGAAATTGTATCACGAAATATTTCCGTACAATGAACTTTGATTGAAATTGGGTTTTTTCGGAGAGCTAGGGAATTCTTAAACACTCATTTTGTGATCATTGTCAAACTTTTAATCCTTTTATTGTGCGCATGCGCAATCAAAATTTAATTTTTTCAAATGGCAACACCTATTTTCGATTTCAGATTCCAATACACCAATATTTTTAAAGCAACTTTTATAAATAAACTTTTTTCCTACCTCAAAAATTGTCTGAATTACAGCAATCTTAAATTTAAGCTAAAAATATTTATGGTAAATTTTTCAATTTTCTGTATTTTATAGTTTTAATATTATTTTTGGTTTGAAGCGACGGATTCAGCGTAAACTACAATTTTTAAATTACTAATCCGATGAACATGCTGACTAAATTATCGGTTTATATGTTCTCATCCAACGATTTCAAAACGTATGGTGTAGGTATTGCATTGTAATGACAATTGTATTATGTTCCGGAGCACCACCTCGTTAAAAAAACAACTTTTCCCAAATATTTAATAGAACATTTTCCAATATTAGTGGTAAATGGTTGTAGATAAAATCCAAATATCTTCTTCCATTAAGGTTTCCATCATAAAAGTAAGGTCCTATTATAGAATCTCCTAATATTCTACACCACACATTTGTTCTTCACACTGTATGGAAATTAGTTTCAAATGCCCAATGTGGATTATTACGTGCCAAAAACGACTATTTTGTTATTTAGTACGCCATTATTGGTAAATTTACTCTCATTTGTCAAAAGAACATAAATTACATAATATTACATTGATAAATTACAGAAAATTAAAAAATGTAGCAAAAATCTTTATATTCGCTGGACCGGTAGTTAAAATCGACAGTCTGTGTTTTGACAGAAAACACGAAATTGTATGATATAATACTGATGAATGTATAATAATTGAAAAGTATAAATAACTTAAAGGTATATTGTAAAGAAATCGAAATTTCAATTAAAAGCGATTTTTTTCTATGACTATTTTTATTATTTATTTATTCTATTATATCTATTATTTATTTTCTACGACTATTTTTTAAAACTATTTATTATTATCTAGTACAATAATTTAAAAATTATTAAAAATTAGTAAATGGTTAATATTTGTAAATTAATATATAAATAAAAAATGTATGTATAGAAATAAATAAATTAATGAATAAATGCTTAGCCTGGAATATTATTATATTTGTAAAATATGACCAGTTTCAAATTAAAAATCCATCATCAGATATATACAAACTCAATAAAATCGCAACTGAAGTAGGATTTTTTGGTTGTGTACAATACTATTTAGTATCTTATGTAATAATCAAACATAAAGTGTTCAATTATATATAGTAGATTATTCAATATAATTGTGTGTTCAATAAAATATATATATATATATATTATTTTGAGACAATACAGATAAGATGATAAGAACTTAACAAACTTTGTCAAGACTAATAAATTACTATTTAAAATAAAATATATAAGATAAGCAGTAGACCCAACTAAAAAAAATGATGTTTAATTTTTATATTTGATATAAGTATAATAATTGTTCTTATTTCTAGCAGGTTATTCTAAAATTAAAACTGATATTTTTATATTTTTAATGTCTTAGCTAATAATTTATTTGTCTGCAGTACTTAATTATGGTATAGCTGGAAACGTTAATTTCTTCTGCTTATTTTATTACAATTTATAATATGATTTAATATAATTAAATTGTTATAGTATATAATGTACTTCAATTAATTTTATTTTAAAATATAAATTTAGACAAAAATCTTATTGGATTGTAAATTTTCACGTAAACTTTTAATGTATAAAGTTTATTTAATGGTATTAGTTTTTAAATCTCCAGTAAAATAAGCATTATAGTACAATGTTTATTTAGTTGAATTCACTGAAAAGGTAAAGTTATTATTGTATTGTCAACTTAAGTTATACCAATAATAATTCTTTAATGATACCTAAACGATACTTTAATTATATTTTATCCGAAAATAAATAGTTTTATATTTGATTTATTTATGCTCGTTTATACTTTTATACAGAAATTATTTTTTAACGTAATTTTTACGCACAAAGTCAAAATATAATAATTTGTGTATGATTTTACACCTACATTACTTTCACAAAGTAATTTTTATACTATGTAATTTTAACTAAATATTTTTATACTATTATAATTTTCAAATCATTAAGTAGATGAATTTTTTAAAAAAAAACTTATTACAAATTATTGAAAAAATTGAAAAAGAGAAGAATTTAATTTTAAGAATTGAAAAATAATTAAATATTTAAATACTTTTAAACACATTAAATCCAATCTTTGTTTTTATATTTGATATTGTAATTCCATTATCATTACATCAGAATAAATAAAATACAATATTTTATTACCTATATTACAATAACACATTTATTTTTCCTATGAAATTAAGTCTTGAGATTTAGAATTTAGAAATATAACATGAATAATATGAATCGAAAAAATTCTACTGTTGAAACTGTTTTCTCAACCTGCATAATATAATATATGATTTTATATTGCATCAAGCATATAATATGTTATTTTATTGTAGTATATACTGTGATTTATATTAATGAACATAAGGAACTCATTAAATATATAAGGAGACACTCTTGATACTCACCTAACTCTGTGGATGAAGCACAATGATTCGTAACTAACTAGCTTAGTGTAATTCTCATCCTGTAGAGATCGAGGAGTATTTCCATGGCTGGCGTCAATGAATTTCAGAAGGAACTTGAGTATTACTTCCGACCCTTAGTTTATATAGAGATAAGCTTGCACAAATCCACGATCTATGTATAAATATATCTGCCAAAGATTCCAAATTGTATACATGTTCCTCGCAAATTAAGGCACTCTGCTATTATACCATCCAGGTGTTAAATCCGATAAATTTTTCTCAGTACTTCATAGCACAGTGAGATAATTTTATTAATTTTAGATAATATGAAACATAAATTTTCTTTCATAAAATCACCATACCAAAAAAAGACAACTTATCTTTAAACTTTATTTTTAAATTTTTTATCGAAAATAACAAATAAAATAATTACACTCAATAAAATTAATTAGTTTACACGCTACATTAATACAATATTTTTGTAAAAATTAAAAATATAATTATTGAATTATGAAATAAAATATAATGTTATGCATCTCCTGGTAGATAGATATTTTAGTACATTATTTAATTAGTTCTAATGTTAATATATGTATATATTTTATTTGAGATAAAAGTATTGCAAGAATATCGAAAATTCTGATGTTCTATTTAACTATAATGTATGCGTTTTATTAATGGCTCTTTAAAAATATTTTTTATTATTGTGGTGACGGGTGAGAAGTAGGGTGATGGTAACAAGAATAAATGGTTATTGTTAAGTTGGGATAAAATAAAAGTTTACAATAATCCATTACATTTCCCTTTTTATTTAAATTTTAAAAACAAACCAAATATTTTAAATGTAATAAATGAAAGTGAATATGAAAATGTTATTGTGTTTTGTCTAACTAATAATATAAAATATTCATCTACAGAAAAATAATTCGTGTATTATAATTTATGTTTTAAGATTTTATAGTTTTTCTAAATTCAGAAAATATGAATATACATATATAGATGGATAAAATATATAATTCAAAGTATAATAAAAAACTAAATGTTTACGATATATAATTCGTGATTAATAAATTAATAAGCTTAGACGATACGACTAAAACAAAATATTAATTATATAGCAATTTTATAATCATATGATCATAACGTTTAAATTTTCATTGTTAATCTTTTTTTTCACTAAGCATATTCAAGAATTCATACAAATTATGTTAATTTATACATTATATTCTTTAGTGTACTATTAAATAATTTTGTAAATTTCTAATATTATTCACTTAAATTACTCCATACATATAATATGACTGTACAAGTATATAATGTACTTTTATTATTCCCCTCATCATGTCTCACAATTATGGCATATTAATCAATCAATTAATGTCAAATTAAGCTGTAAAAATAGGAACTGTTATCATCTGGAATAGTAATTATCAAAACCGAAGTTTGCGTACCACTGATAGCAAGTGCATTTATATAAAAATAATAGGGTGAAATTCCCGGATTGAGAAATAAACAGGAATCAATGTAGGGATTTATTCGAATAAATGTTTATTTAAATAATCATCCAAATACAATTTTGTTCGAATGATTTTTTCACAACTATTTGAATAAAAATTTATCTAACTAACTTTTAAACATAATTTTTTTTATTCGAATAAATTTTGTTTATTTCACGTGATACCACTTCAGTATAAATCTCTGAGGAATTCTCAGTTAACTGCTGTGTTGAAATTTTAAAATAATCATCATGTGTATTCAAATAACTGATATTGAATAGATGAAAATTCGAAACTAATCAAACGCGACTCTCACATACTATAATACGTAAACGATAGTACGACTATTATAGAACAACTAAAGAACGAACGTAAAAACACGACACAAATAATCTGAAGATAATCTTTATAGTTTAAGAAGAAAATAGATTTAAAGGGCTTTTTAAAAATCATCATTTTCTATGATTGGGTAGTATAATAGCATAGTATACTACGATAACGATAGATATCATGATTATCATAAGATTAAATAGAGAATTTTTATATCCAATTATAGCACTCGTAATTATATTTTATATAGAGCTTAATAATATTAGATTTGATAACTATTCAAATTATTGGCTTATTAGTTATTCGAATAAATTATTATGTTTTAAAATTCTCGGAATATATTTTTATTCGAATAATTGTTAAAATATCATTTGTATACATATTTATTTGAATAATTATCTAGATACAATTTTGCCCTACTCTGACAAGAATGAGTTAATGTATTACAGTATTAATCTTTTAAATTTGGAAAAAAGATATTAAGATAATAAAGATATAAGTCATTTAAAATATGGTAAAAATTAAAAATATCAAATCGGAATTCCCAAAACTTTTGAATTTAGCTATAAAATAAATATTATAAACAGTCTTTTTTCTAACTTTACATTCTTAAGTGGCCCATATACGAAGCGATAAGTTGCGATACATGTTACTGTTGCAACGGTATCAAAGTATCCCGACCACGACGGGATACCGATGCATGTTTCGCGACCAGGTGATACTGAAACATAATCATTGAAACACGTCTATTCACTATGAGATTTGTGTCATGATACTGTATCATAGCCACATGTATCGCAACTAATTGCATCGTGTAAGTACCTATAGCTAAATGCATTTTTTATTAGAAAAATGAAATGGATTATCGTGATTTTTTTCAAGTATTGTCAATTATTAATATTTAAATACTCGTATATATTTTTGTTTTTTAAAAACTCAGCTCAATTTTTTTTCATTAATCGTTGAGGGATTTATGAGATATTTTTATTTGATTTTCAATACTTATTATCTAATTAAATTTATTTTATTCATATTTAACAAAAAAAAATCTAACAAATTATAAAATAAAAAAAAAAAAAAAAAAAAAGATAAAAGACATTCTTCATTTTACTCAGAATCTAAAATTATCAAAATTATTGTTTCTAGTTACGTTTTGAATAATGTATTGTATGCGATTGATCCATTTATTGTAATACTAAAACTATCGTAATAGCATACATGAAAAACAAATATCAGTATCATATTTATGATTTAGGAATTACTGAATTCAATAATGTTTATTTACATATTAAATTTATTTAAACAAAAACGAGTGATATTAAAAAATGTATAATTCTGATGTAGTAGCTTATGGTCTTATAATGTAGGGCCTTAGCTTTAACAAATTAATTGTTTTCTATATTTGTGTTTAAACATTGATTTTAATTTTTTTAAAAATAAATAATTACAAAACCGTACATAAATATTTAAAAATATGATAACGTACTATTATAATGAACAGTACGTACTATTGTTGTAAAAAAGTCATCTGGTGTTGAGATTTAAAAGAGTACCAGAATGAAAGAAAGGTTGTTTACATTTTTCCATTGTCACAAAAATATGATAACAATTTTCGCTATCGTTATTTAGTCATTACCATTTTGACCATTTTTTCGGTTTTTATATAAAATATTTTATTTTAAAATCAAGTATAAGGTTAATCGCATACTTTAAGCAAATTAACATAATATGTTGATGAAAAAGCGTAAATGGTTTTAATAAAAATGATAGCTAGACATGGTGGTCAAATTCACATACGCAAACAGAATACATACACGCGAACGTCTACGCTCACGGTTTCCATAGGTAGTGTTTCATATCTTTTAAAACTAATATTATTCCTGAGATAATAATACTGTTGTAGATACATTATAATGTTGTTAAAATATTTCATTTTCATTTTCAGTTATTTTTTAAATTAAAATACAACATTTAGTATTGAAACATTTTATTATTATAATAACTTTTTATCTTTTGTTTAAAATAATAACACATTTCTGAGGGATATGGTTCAAATACTATATACTAAAAATCTGATTTGTCTGGTAGAATTTTTCATTTTGATGTTAACGAATAAATTAATATATGTGTTTATTCGTAAAATATTATATTATAATTTATAAAAATAACATGTGATTTATAAATTAAATGTTTCATTTTTGTAATGCTACAGTACGTAGTACGCTGTACTTACATCGGGCGATATCGCTTGTGTTAACTAAAATAACATCGTCAACACTACCATCCGCCGCTGTACGAAAAAATAATGTCCTACTGAAAACTGGTGGCTGTCGTCGTTTATCCGTTAAAGTGTGCAGAACAGATATTATTTTTATCTAAAAATTACAAGTTTTCTTTGATATTTGGTTTTTCTCTTGTTTGTGTCCATAACCATTTTGGTCCACTTATTATTATTATTAATGTTATTAGTTGATTTTTAATTATTATTTTAATTTTTAATGTATTCTATTTGTGAGATTAAACAAATAAAAAAACCCCATGTGCTCCGACTAATACCTCGGGTATGTATTGTTGGCCCTTGCTTTGTGGGTCCGTCATTCGACGCATGCTAAATCGAAACGTCGCAATTTATTTTTTGACTTTCACAGATATTTTCATTACGTTCTAAATTAGTTAGAACTTAGTTAGTAGTTAGTAGATAATTAGAACTTCTAACGATACAAATTTAGATCAATAAATTATTTATCACACGTAAATATACTTTTAATATTTTGAAATAAACGGTAATTAACAACTGCATAACACAGTACTAGACTATTGTAATCTACTATACTATAAATATGAATAGATGTATATTATATTATCAATTCTTAGGTAGTGATCTATGCAAATTAAAACGTCATAAAGTAAGGATAAATGTATATGATTTATAAAATTTATAAAAAATATCATATATAAAATATATTTGTTTTAAAACTATCAAAATACCAGTGTTGGGAAATATCTAGATAAATGTATCTAAATAAGTTATCTAGATAAAAATTATTTATATTTTATCTTATCTAGAAAAATTTATACTTAGTTATCTTTATCTTCATCTAGATAAAAATCTTGTTATCTATGAGTACCAATCTAGATAATTTATTTAAATGTAATAAAAATAAAATTTAAAAATTTAAAATGTTTTTATATTTTCATTTTTACATTTTTCTGTACCTATTACACATATAATAACTGACAAGATGACTTATGAAGTTTATTTAAAAAAAAAACTCTTTATATTATATGTTTATTTTCAAAATGTTTGAAATTTGTTAAAAAAAAAAAAGATAGAAATGTATTGTTATTTTATTTTTCAAATCTAAGATTTTTTTATTATTAAGTTAGAGAATGATTTGTCATCTTATGAAGTTTATTTAAAAAAAAAAATATTTTATATTTTATGTTTATTAATGTTTGAAATGAGTTTAAAAAATGATATTTATTTTAAAATGTTTTTAATTATGAATTTTTTACCTAATACCTGTAGGCTGTAGTACCAGAATGAAAGAAAGGTTGTTTACATTTTTCCATTGTCACAAAAATATGATAACAATTTTCGCTATCGTTATTTAGTCATTACCATTTTGACCATTTTTTCGGTTTTTATATAAAATATTTTATTTTAAAATCAAGTATAAGGTTAATCGCATACTTTAAGCAAATTAACATAATATGTTGATGAAAAAGCGTAAATGGTTTTAATAAAAATGATAGCTAGACATGGTGGTCAAATTCACATACGCAAACAGAATACATACACGCGAACGTCTACGCTCACGGTTTCCATAGGTAGTGTTTCATATCTTTTAAAACTAATATTATTCCTGAGATAATAATACTGTTGTAGATACATTATAATGTTGTTAAAATATTTCATTTTCATTTTCAGTTATTTTTTAAATTAAAATACAACATTTAGTATTGAAACATTTTATTATTATAATAACTTTTTATCTTTTGTTTAAAATAATAACACATTTCTGAGGGATATGGTTCAAATACTATATACTAAAAATCTGATTTGTCTGGTAGAATTTTTCATTTTGATGTTAACGAATAAATTAATATATGTGTTTATTCGTAAAATATTATATTATAATTTATAAAAATAACATGTGATTTATAAATTAAATGTTTCATTTTTGTAATGCTACAGTACGTAGTACGCTGTACTTACATCGGGCGATATCGCTTGTGTTAACTAAAATAACATCGTCAACACTACCATCCGCCGCTGTACGAAAAAATAATGTCCTACTGAAAACTGGTGGCTGTCGTCGTTTATCCGTTAAAGTGTGCAGAACAGATATTATTTTTATCTAAAAATTACAAGTTTTCTTTGATATTTGGTTTTTCTCTTGTTTGTGTCCATAACCATTTTGGTCCACTTATTATTATTATTAATGTTATTAGTTGATTTTTAATTATTATTTTAATTTTTAATGTATTCTATTTGTGAGATTAAACAAATAAAAAAACCCCATGTGCTCCGACTAATACCTCGGGTATGTATTGTTGGCCCTTGCTTTGTGGGTCCGTCATTCGACGCATGCTAAATCGAAACGTCGCAATTTATTTTTTGACTTTCACAGATATTTTCATTACGTTCTAAATTAGTTAGAACTTAGTTAGTAGTTAGTAGATAATTAGAACTTCTAACGATACAAATTTAGATCAATAAATTATTTATCACACGTAAATATACTTTTAATATTTTGAAATAAACGGTAATTAACAACTGCATAACACAGTACTAGACTATTGTAATCTACTATACTATAAATATGAATAGATGTATATTATATTATCAATTCTTAGGTAGTGATCTATGCAAATTAAAACGTCATAAAGTAAGGATAAATGTATATGATTTATAAAATTTATAAAAAATATCATATATAAAATATATTTGTTTTAAAACTATCAAAATACCAGTGTTGGGAAATATCTAGATAAATGTATCTAAATAAGTTATCTAGATAAAAATTATTTATATTTTATCTTATCTAGAAAAATTTATACTTAGTTATCTTTATCTTCATCTAGATAAAAATCTTGTTATCTATGAGTACCAATCTAGATAATTTATTTAAATGTAATAAAAATAAAATTTAAAAATTTAAAATGTTTTTATATTTTCATTTTTACATTTTTCTGTACCTATTACACATATAATAACTGACAAGATGACTTATGAAGTTTATTTAAAAAAAAAACTCTTTATATTATATGTTTATTTTCAAAATGTTTGAAATTTGTTAAAAAAAAAAAAGATAGAAATGTATTGTTATTTTATTTTTCAAATCTAAGATTTTTTTATTATTAAGTTAGAGAATGATTTGTCATCTTATGAAGTTTATTTAAAAAAAAAAATATTTTATATTTTATGTTTATTAATGTTTGAAATGAGTTTAAAAAATGATATTTATTTTAAAATGTTTTTAATTATGAATTTTTTACCTAATACCTGTAGGCTGTAGTATCCTGAATATTTTCAAAATCAAACATGAAATTATCTCATATTTATCTAGATAAAAATGTACTTATTTTTATCTTTATCTAGATGAAATTTAGAATAACTATCTTTATCTGTATCTAGATAAGAATTAGTATAGTCATCTTTATCTTTATCTAGATAAATTATTAGTTATCTATTCCCAACACTGCAAAATACTACAGGTTTTTTATTTTTTTTTTTTAACTCAAATAATTAATACAATATCTGTTATTAATTAAATCACACCATTCATATACTACTTAAAAATTATATTCATGTGTAATTGCAAATATTTATAATTAGTTATACTTGTAATAATGATTTGTTGATGTTAATAATTGTTACTTGTTTTTCGACTCGAGTTCACTTAGATTTATTTATTAAATCTCAAATAATAAAATAAAACAAAAATTATTTTATTTATGATTAATCCTCAACAATGAAAATCGGTCGTACATTACATACATGTAATAATACTTCAGGCTACGCGTTTATTTATTTATATATTCATAAAATATTGTCAGTAAATACACGTTTATCAAAGGGTATAAAATCACTGTTTTTAGTCCTAGTGGAATTATTATATATTTTTAATCAAATACAATATATGCGTAAACTTTAAGTGCTAAAATACTTAATTGGGATAATATTAAATAAAATCAAGTTTTGTATAATGTTATAAGGCCCACCATTATCATCAATCTAACTATAAGAGTCTAAAATACTATGGATAATCACCAATCATTAAATAGAACATCTATAGTTCCTATAGAACCGTTAAAAGAATCTCTAACATTTCATTAAAAAAATACACGATATACAACTCTCGTAGAATCACATGATAAGTATGTAACCACTGCCAAATGATAATATCATCCACCTTTAGTTATTAGTTTTGTCCTGTTAGAAACGATAAAGAATGATTGCAAATAACGAATTTCCCATTACACACAGCAGAATACTTATTAAATTTTACAAAAAGCAAAAATACTGTAGCCGTTTTCGATTATTTCGTTCTTTTATTCCAGGACTTATTAATTACTTTATGAAGTAAGGAAGTAATAATTTCAACATCATGACGCTTTTTTGTTATAAAATAAATTTAACCTAAGCATCTGAATTATTAAAAATATATTGTTTGCAAAATGCAAGTTTACAAATTTAGTGTTATTTTATTATATTTAATTACAATGTATTATTCATTACCAACAGTCAATCTGCAGTTCAATGTTTGAGGATAAAAATACTTAAACTTGCTCCAGTTTAGATAATTTTTGCCGGCATATTATATTAAGTTTAATCTACAATCCTCTATTAATAACAATGTTCTTATAATTTTTATATCGATTCTTACTGTAGTTTTAATTGATTTAGTTATTCAATTCTTAACACTGTTCTATCCATTATTGAATAAAATCTCAAATTCGGTATCTTTACAAAAAATGTATAAAGTTAAATATATCCACGTTATCTTATAAAAATATCCATCGATAATCGTAAAACAATGACCAAAAATTGTCATAAAATGAAAAATACAGAACAACGTTATTCTAGTTTTATTTCAAAACAACCATTACAACAATTTATTTTTTAGTATTAATACATTTATGATGGCGTTAAAATGTGCCCAGAATTGTTTAAAAGAAACATAATATAATCTGATGGCCTACAAATATATTTCATACACAATGTCCTTCAGCGTAATATAATAAAATGCATACTAGGTACTAAAAATAAAAAGATTTTGACGATAAAAACGTTATCAACTCCATCCATGAAAACACTGTCGTAATTTTAACAAATTTTTCAGTAAAATATTTATTAAATTTTAACCAGTCTAAAATATAACAGATTTAAACTTAAAAAATGAATAACACGTCAAAGATTTTGAACCTTAGTTAGAAAAATGTATAACTGATTATAATTTGCAATTTCAAGCGTTATCAAATTTAGTATTTTGTAAAATATAACATATCTAACATAATTAAAACACATTATCATATTATAAATTTAACTATAAAATATTTATATTCAACTATGGTTAAGAGTATCGTCCACATTATGTTATCAAGTAAAATTTCATAAATATACCTTCTAATAAATTTAATTATACAAAAAATAATTACCAACTTAGGAACATTAAGCCAAAGATTCAAAGGAAATTTAAATTAACATCTTTCGATTTAGAGTATTTTACAGTACTACAACAGTATATTTACTCTACTCAATATTTTTCAAATAATATGCTCAAATAAGGTCTAGATCACTGCACTATAATTAGAGTAGCAAAGGTTCAATACAACTATTACAAAACCAACTATAGCTACCTGAACTACCTGAACTCCTATTATCTTTTATAGGCCCTTTACCTTGATCCTAAAGGAAATAAAATAATCTAGAGACCTTTTAACATAAATAAACAACATTAATCAAAGTAAGTCAATGAAAATACCGTTATTACGTGGTTTTATTCATACGCCAAGAAGGCCGTATTAATTTATAATTGTATACCTTTTATGGAGGGTGTAGCAACGTATTTTCCTGGCATAGGCAATTTCGTTATATTATTTGTTAAACGTATAATGTAATTCCTTATTACACGATTGACTTGAAAATTACATTGATTCATAAAATTACTGTGTTTTACATGTATATATATGTTTGCAAAAAAAAACAATGTGCATACTAATTAAGCAAATCAATAACTAATATAAGACATACATTTTCGTAAAACATTATATTTGATTAGTTTAAAAAAATACGTTTGAAACCCCTAATACTATTATTTTTTTTTTTTTGTTTCACAAGATATATGTCGTTTGAAAACTTTTCAGTGCTGTTTTAACAAAAAAAAAAAAAAAAAAGCTTTAAATTAATGTATATATAGAATATCCTGGAGGGGTCGTTATGTGAATAAATAGATGAATCCACTAGGACCGAGCAATTTCAATGCCTCTGTAGTAACGTGCCACCAGGGGACACGGCGTTCTTGCCGATCGTATTTGCTTTAATTGTGTGTGGTTAGAGCATTTGGAAAATGTGTTTTGTAAGGGAAATTACCATTTACCGTACCACCGAGAACAGTTGTTAACAATCTCATTAAAACTGTTGCGCGTCGTGTAACATTGCATGTCATGTACAGACTACGCATATATGATGCTTATTTTGTTGTGATACTAGTTTATTTGGTTTTCAAATACCAAATATAATATTTGTGTAATAGTTTAGTATTGATCAAAAAAATTATCGATCTACTCATAATAATAGTGTAATAATATATTGACGTATAAAATACAACATCTTTAACGTGATCGATTTCAGTGAACACGGAACATAACTATAAGCGGACATCGGCAAGAGGGAAAATTGTGATCGAGATTAAGATAAAAAAAGAGAATTGAAAGAGACAAAACGTTACGAAAAGAGAGAGAGAGAGAGAGAGGAGAAAAGGAAAGAGACTAGGTAGTGACGTATATCATTATTAGTGTACGCTTCGTGCGTTTTGCGAACATTTGATTTCTATGGTAAACATCGACACGACGACGTATCCCGTTTTTCAGCATGTGTAAAAAAAAGTATAAAATAAGCGGTGCTGACGTGATAATATAAATTTTGCGCCCTAGTTGTCGACAACGAGGAAAACGATTCGCTTGTTCGGCAATAAAAAGGAAACGAGTTGTGCGAACGTTCTCACACTTTGGAATCATGTTTCTCAACTAGTGCACAATATACTCCACTCTCCGACACCACGAGAATTAAAATAAAATATGCATGAAACTCTAAACGCTATTTTTTAGGATATACTGTGAACCCGTTAACTCGTATCGAATGAATAATAAAACTCGGATTCCGTTTTTTGATTACGATATTTTTATTTTTATTTTCCTATGTTATCCCATGCCTTCTAATGGTCCACTGCGTTAAATGCTACCAATTTACACGTGCCTTGATACACGGTTCTTGAGCTTAAAAATATCCCTAAGGAAACCAAAAATCTCTTGATTATAAAGACTTCTAAAAGCTACGATAATTATTAAGGGTTAACAGTGTGATAACAAAAATAATAAGTGTAAATGGAGGCGGCGTACACTTCGAGTGTTCAAGACTCAATAATAAATCCTGTACTGCGGCGGCCCCGGATTATTTTCCCTCGGGCTTCACTATATTTGGGACAAGTATGTTTGATGATGGCTATGAAATAGTTCTTGTCAGATTCCAGATGACAATCTTCGTTATCGGCATTCGACGAATTTCGTATGTAATATTATTTCGTATAACGTTTGTTTTTATTATACTTGCTAAAATACCCGGTTTTGCCCGTTAGTCTGTAAACGAAATTCTTAATTCAACATACATTTTTGTGCTTTAAAGAAAAAAAAATATTTAATTTAATTTAATCAAGTGCTAAATAGGAGTATTAGCTAAATTATAAATAAAAAAATAGTAATAATAATTATAATATTTACAAATAGTTCTAATAATTGTATACATATATTATTATAAAAAATGATTGTGTAATCAGTTATATATATATATATTATATATATTTTCCATCCGACTCTCATAATTTAAAACAATGATTAAAGTTATTTTATTAATTTTTAGTTTTTAATTTCGGCGAGAGTATATCTACGACAGAGTGAATAAAAGATTGTAACTGTAATGACAAATAAAATAATATTGTGAATAATAGATCACTCGTAGAAGTATTTGATAAAAACTTGTAAAAAAAAAAAAAAAATCGTTAAATATTTAAAAATGATTTACTAAAAAACCATTTGTATTATATAACCTTTAAATAAAATCCTCCCTCTATCACCCCTCAGACAAAAAAAATAAAAGATCCGGTGATTTGGTAACACTTAAAGTGACGCGACGTGATTATAAATATCGCATGATGATCGTTTGTTTTATAAAACATGGGTTAATATATCAGAGACCACCCACTAACGCTATGCGACGACGTGACACGAAAGCAACAAATCGTGAGCGACTGGTGCTGTCAGTCGCTTGATAAAAGTTTTCTAGTCAACTGCAAGACAAATTGTTATAACATAATAAATAAATAGGTACATTGTATTAAATTGAAATACTTTATTTTAATAATATAATAGTTGTTATAATAACATAATTAATTAAATCATTAAAAAAAACAAAAAAACAAAAGAAGGAAACTTAACTATAAACCTAGTAGAAGATGTAGAGATTTATCCATGTTTATATTACTTCAAAGTACCTGAATATACCACAATACAATATTCGTCATCTTCAGAAGATGACATGGTTGTTACTGATCAACTCTAGTTGCTGAAACATCACCTATACGTGCGCAGAACTCATGATGTTAGGTCGTACAATATTTTACTTAACAACTATTCGTGTCAACGTCGCGTCGCTGTATTGGAACTAACCAAAGAGAATATTTTTGGAATATATTTGGAACAACTATTGGAAAAAAATTGAAAAAATGTTAAATAAAGTCGTCACAAAATTGAAACATAAAATACAATCCTCCCTCTTTCACTTTTCAAATATAATAAATTATAAATTAGGTAAAGTAGTGACACGTTTTGGAACAATTCTGTGAAAAAAACAAAAAATAGGAAAAATGTTAAATAAAATCAATTTTTGTTTTTATTTATAAATGGTTGCTATGGGGGTTATAAGATTTGAGAATAATATTTATTTATTAGTGGTTACTATAATGAATTACCCGACGTTGCAAGGTAACCAAAAAAAAAACATAAATAAGTACTTTGAATATTTTCTATTTGTTTGTGTCATTAAAAATGCCAAGAAGACGCCAGAATGCCAATTTTTGTTGTAGAACAAATGCAGCTACAAACATGAGAAATAGAAGAGCGCAAAGAACAGACGAACAATGCCAATCCGATAGTGCGAATTATTCGTAGTTGACTCACGCAGAGCAAATGACCAACAACGCCAACAGGTACATCGAACATTTATATCTGATTCATTCCTGCGTCTAACATTCCAGTATGAGCCCGATATTGAATATGATGCTCATTCAAAAGTAGTAATTTGTACTATAGACAAGGAATGCCCGCACTGCCATGCTCTCGAATTCAAAAATGAGCCAGTCGGGATGTGTTGCGCGTTAGGAAAGATGCAACTACCTGAAATTGAAACACCACCTGAACCATTGAACGGTTTACTTATCGGTACAGATCCAGATTATAACGTGTTCCTGAAGTCAATTAGAACATTTAATTCATGTTTTCAAATGACATCGTTTGGAGCAACAGAAATAGTTCGTAATACTAATGCAAATGGTCAACAATACAATTCTATAGTACGGATTTTAGTACGTTAAGGTTAGGTTAGGATTATGTATTAATTGATTATATTAATCCACCTTATATATCAAACTTGGTATAACTTTAATACTTTATTAGATTTAAATCATACACTAAGGAACGTACAAACAGCACTAGGTCCGCGATCTACCGCAGGTAGATTGCCTACCTGATAATATACTGCTATAAATCAGAATTTTTATTCCTGAGAGAAAACTTAAGATAAAACTAGAACATCATCCACCGAATATTAAATAATGAATTGAACAAAGTTAGAGTCATATAGAATTGGTATATTTAACGAGCAACGAAGTGCACGGGATCAGCTAGTATATATATATATATAAACATTATGATAAAATGATAACGCTAAAATTGTTGAAAACGATTAAACAACGTATTAAATTATAAATGTAAAATTATTATTCTTTATTTAAACCATCTTTTTTTTTTCGCTGATTGCTGTTTGCTTTTTGAGAGCGATGGTGCACAATCTCAGAAATGCATCAGAAGAAGAAACGACATAAGAATTATGTATTTAGTAAGTATAAATAATATTTGTAAGATATATTTAATACTCTTGTGCAAGACGGTGACGGCGTTTTTAAGATACAGCCGATGAAAGATCCAGAATAGCAAAGAAGAAGGATGTCAAGTCGAAAGAAAAGACAAGTATATATTGTTATATTATTATTATCATTATCAAAACTATATAACCGAGCACCTTGAATATTTCGATTTGCTTATGACAGGTATAAAGAGCTTAAATTATATTAATCCGATGAGTTGCACGTGCAGTAGCTGGAAAATCACGGTTGGACAAAAACGCGAACAATCATCATCATCATAATTATAATATTAATAATAACAGTTACATCTGTGAATATCGCTCCTGTATAATATCAATAATTTAATATAAAACATATGGACACACACACATGCATACGTATGCACGCACATATGCGTTTATTGTAATTTTATTTTTATATATTATTGCATTTGATATTTGCATGTGCTAACGGTTTATACGTCGAGCTAGATTGATTTGACAGGATAACATGTGACAATTCAACGTACATACGATTGTTCAAGTGATTTGGCCTCAGCTGTATAAATATATATGTTACGGGTAATGTTAACATTTGGATAATGTGGACATTATCCAGCTTATGTCGACATTAGCCATGCGTTTTGACTAAAGACACTTAACACTGTAGGTGCTGTAAATTTCACGTGTGAAAACTGAAATCAGACTAACAACAGATCGACGCTCGACGTCGTATTTTGTTCAACATATACAATTATAACAAAAATGCAAATAAGATAAATATTAAGCCCATATATATTGTTCACTGTATCGGTATGATAAAGTACTGCTGCACCATTTTATAGCAGGTATACCTACGATTAGCTTTAAACTTGTAATTCGAATAATCATCAGATAGACGGATCTACATGTGTAATCGATAAAATATAAAATGATTACACGTGTAGATTACACTGGGCCCCACTTGGTATAAAGAAATAGAATTCAGTTTTCACTTTTAACATCATTCAATGTTGATGAGCTAATGTCGACATTATCCGGATAATGTTAATATTTCATTAATGTAAACTAAAAATTACACATTAGCCAAAACGCATGGCTAATGTTGACATTAGCCGGATAATGTCGACATTATCCAAATGTTAACATTACCCGTAACATATATAAATATATAATTTCAAATAAAATGATTTTCAATTCTAAAAAAAAAAAGAATGAGAAATATACATGGTGTCCCAGGTCTATTTCACTAATGCAATAACTTTTTTATTTTTATTTTATTTTTTTACAACAAAAATAAGTAATTTAAATGTTTTATTTAATATTTTTCTAATAATCCAAGATAGCCATTTTATAGATAAATATTTAAAAACAATTATGGCGTTTACAATTTTTAATTAGGTTAAGTCATTAATTTTTAAATAATTTTCAAAGTATGTTGAAATTCAAATTTATTTCTTGCTAATCAATGTTACTGCCATTGTCGGTTTTCGAATTTTTCTTTTCCAAGAAAAAACAAATTTGTTATCATTAAAAGGTAGGTAGTAAATTACATATATTTGATCATTATATACTAATATAATTATATTTTATATGGTAAAAAAAAAAAAAAATAAAAAAATTAAAATAAGAATTGTTGTAATAAATTAATATCAAATTAAAACTTATTCTTTAAATAAAAACCAAGATAATGTTAGCCAAATTTTTAATTTATAATATTAAAATGTATTTTTATGTTTTTTTTTTACTATGAATAACAAATTAAGGAAAATGAGAATGGTATTTATCTGGTATTCTGAAATTTTAAAAGATTGAAGACCCTGGTCTTAAAAAGTACATGACAAATTGACATTTATTATTCCAACAATTTCAAATTATTAACTTCATTATTTCTTGGATTATTTTTATTCTTAGAAATTATATGAACAAACTAACATGCTATGGAATATTCAGAGAAGTACTTATGTGTTTATCCAGTGTGTCACATATTTTAAGCCAATCAAAACTACTTCAGAATGCCCTTATTTTTTTGTTAAGTTAAATTATAGGTATTTATTAAATTATATTTTTAATTTATTTATTTTTGTTCATTAAATGGAAGAACTATAAATATGGTTAATATTGAATGTATGAAGTTCTTGATGAACTAAATCATTAAATTTAAAACACTAATATTAGATATCTACCCACCTACTTACAGCTAACATTATATTTGATGATTTTCTACATTTACATATACGATACAATTTATATTTTTTTATTTATTTATTAAAATCAATAATTTGATTAATATCATTTATACTTGAGTTGAACCGGTTACAATTAAACTTCTTGTGGTTTTATGTACAGGTACATAAAACTAGTTATAATAGTAACTATAATAATTACACAAGTGTAGTATTCAAACAGATAGGCATTAACTATACGACTAACTTCATGTGATGGAAAACAGAATTGTTTGGATTCTCAACAAATATAATTTTAATGTTGATATCTTCCTAGATTATTTTACAATAACAGTTAGAATATTAATACGGTTAGTTTGAAGTATAAATTAATTTAATACACATGATACATTTTAACAAAAATTTTATTTTGCTACTCAAATTAAATTAAAATCTTCAAGTATAGTACTATGTATAAACTACATAATATTTAAATTTTAAAAATTTTCTTGATAAGTAAATTGAAGTATTCAGATAATTAAAATATTACTTGAGATTTGATTTTTGATTTTTTTATATCTAATTATCAAAACTTTATAAAGAATATAAGCATAAAATAATTTTAATTCATAAACTAATAATTTATACCTGTGTTCAAAGAAATTTCCAAAAATATTTTCAACGAATTGTGTCCAATCTGGTAATTTCTTAAAATTACTAGGTAACTATTATTTATTAATTTAATACAATAGAATTGTCTTAAAATATAAGAAGACATGTCTTCATTACCATTTGTGTATTACTGCAAAATGTGTTTGATTCATAAAATAATATAAAAACTTTAAATTTAAAGAATACTTTAAAAATAACTATAAATTAACATTAAAATCAAAAGTTGTTAGTTTTATGATTCAAAATAATAATTTTCTTAGTTTATTTATACATTTTTAAAGTGATTGAACAATAATACAATGATGAATGATGATTTAAAATAAGTTATAGGTTTTACAAAATGTTATAATCACATTTATAATCACATATATGTATTTACTACCTACCTTTTAATGATAACAAATTTGTTTTTTCTTGGAAAAGAACAATTCGAAAACTGACAATGGCAGTTACATTGATTAGCAAGAAATAAATTTGAATTTCAACATACTTTGAAAATTATTTAAAAATTAATGACTTAACCTAATTAAAAATTGTAAACGCCATAATTGTTTTTAAATATTTATCTATAAAATGGCTATCTTGGATTATTAGAAAAATATTAAATAAAAAATTTAAATTACTTATTTTTGTTGTAAAAAAATAAAATAAAATATAAGATATACAAATTATAGTGCAGGGCTCTACAAATCATTACAAAAAAAAAACTTAAAAATATTGAATAGAAAAAAAGTTATTGCATTAGTCAAATACACCAGGGACACCCTGTATATTTATTTTTTATTTAATTAATCATCTAGTTGAATATAATTGTTTTTGTTTACTTTAAATACATAAATACATTTATAATTGTAAAAATATTGACTTAAAATAGTTTTTTTTCAAATATTATATGTATATATATTTTTTTAAATTATGAAAAATATCTTTATATTTTATTAAAGGAGTTTCTTTTTTAAATTCAGATCTCTCTCATCCAATATCACGTACTTTTAGTACAAGTCCGCATACTTTCAAAAACTTTCCTAATTTTCTGGGATATATACTAACCTATGGTATTAACCAAACCATTTGGTACAATAACTTATACTGTGACCATTTTTATTTTTGTAATTGAAAAAGCAATATTTTTATTTGGAACTTACTTTATAGGTAAATATTTAGAAAGTTGACTAATCCCTTTACGAATTTTAACATTACATTCGTTTCCTACTGAAAATTCAATATATACTCTCAGTATCAACTATTTCAGAAGAATTAGGACAAAAATCCGGCTCTTAATGTTTTTATAGTAAAGTAGTTTCTTAAAGTCGTCCAATGTAAGTGTATCGTTAACGTAAACATTTTTTTTTTCTTGAAATAAAAATGTTAACAGTTTCTTTTGACTATCTTTTATATCACGATAATTTACCAGTATATATTGAAAAACGTAAATAATAATAATTACCGAACTATATTGGAAAATCTTAACCATATAAGTAACACGAAATATAAGAGTATGGCATTAAGTAATTGCACATTACAGGTAAAATGTAGTAATTTGCATTAAGTTGGTCTATTTAGGAATAAAATACAATTTTAGTTCGTTTACCAAGTATACCAAGTATAAAATAATAATTTATAATTAGAATATATTACACGATTATAACATCAATCATTTTAAATTATTTTTCATTTCAATTATTTCCTACTGTAGGTAAAGCTTTTGTGATGTTTTTCAATTTAAATAGTACATTTAATGAATTTAAGTAATTATTTGAGTTAATCTACCATATTGTATATTATACTTTATTTTATAATTATACTCTCTACATTTCTAAAACTAATTAAAAAGCTTTACACATCCATCTATACCGAACTTGGTAAAACGACTGTTGTGAAATAAATTTTCAGATTTTGAATTATATTGATGAACGTTACCGTGGTAACGTTAGTGATTCTGACGATTTAAGAAAGTATGATGTAGATAGAATGTTTTCGACCAGGTCATACGGAGATAGAAAGAAATATAGATAGATAGATGGATAGATAGAGAGAGAGAGAGAGAGAGAGAGAGAGTGAGAGGAATATAACCTTGTCTAATAAACTTCAAACATTTCGCAGCTCATTCACCAAGAAAATAATCAATTAAAATACATGACGAAAAACCAATTACTATGTTATTATCATTTCAGTTCTGGACTGTCGTCCACGTGTCTCAATCGTGTTGGTCATAATATTGTGTTCAGTATATATTAATAATTTTTGTAAATAAATATATTTTTTTTTTGTTTTTTTATCGTCTCGTCTTTCATTTTCACACCACCGTCGCGACAGTCAAATGTTTCGCTGGGCCGACAAATGCAGCATACTGAAGTTTCACGCGTTGTTTGGAATAAATCATGCGAGATAAATCGTTTCGTTTTGATCTATCATTACTGCCACCATTTCAAACCAGGCGTCGAGCCAAAACGGGATATTATAACCTATGTGGAATATTTGCGCATAAGTAAACCTTGACAACACCTTCAATGCACATATAGTTTTTTTCGCATTTCGTGTAATAATTTAATAGTATAGGTACGCGTGAAATGTGAACGTAAACCGTTCCGCAATCGGTGATGGCGCTGATAACAAGCGTGATACCAGCCTCTTCCCCCAGTAAAATGTATAAAAAATTATGCAAATAATTAGCACGTAATTCGCATGAATTCGCTAGACGGAATCCCAAAATTTGCACGAAACACCTTCCCCTTCAAAATTGAAATTCCAGGCTGAGTTGACAACACATTTTGCTAGCCTCTCCCTCTGGTAAAAATTAACATATTCAAATTTATTTTTCAAATACTTAACACGCAATTTAATTGCATAGAAAAAATTTGCACGAATTTGCACGAAACTCTTACCCGTCTAATATCGAAAATCCATAGTGGCTTGACATCACGTTGTCCACTTTTTTCACTTTTTTCCAAAATCTAGAGTTATACTTAATGAATTTTTATTTTTACTCATTACGTTTTTTACTTCGTAACCTGTTGATTTTATAATCAAAGGAGATACAGGGTGAGATACCATGGTGTATGATGTTTGCGGATGATATAGTTCTGATAGGAGAAAACCTAGAAGTTGTCAATAATAGGTTAAATGAGTGGAGGTTAGCCCTCGAAGAAAAGGATTATTAGTAGAAATAAAACTGAGTATATTGAGTATGATTTTGGACAAAGAGACCAAAAAGTTGAAGGAATGAGGAGACAACTGACAATAGATGGTGATGTGATAGGTGAAGTTGAGAGTTTTAAATATTTAGGATCTTTTGTTCAAAAGGACGGGGGCTTTGACATTGATGTAAAACATAGGATTAGGATTAAGTGCGGGTGGATGAAATGGAGAGAAGCATCGGGCGTGTTATGCGATAAGAGAATTCCAATTAGGCTGAAAGGTAAATTTTATAAAAGTGTAGTGAGACCAACTATGCTGTATGGTTCAGAGTGTTGGGCGGTTAACAGGAGAATAGAACAAAGTATGAGTGTCGCGGAAATGAGAATACTTAGATGGTTGAGTGGAGTGACAAGAGAAGATAGAATAAGGAATGAATACGTGAGAGGTAGTATTGGTGTAGCGCCAATTGTGGACAAGATGAGAGAAAATAGGCTGAGATGGTTTGGGCATGTGATGAGGCGAGAGGAAACGAATGCAGTAAGAGTGGTTATGAAGATGGACGTTGAAAGGAAAAGAGGAAGAGGAAGACCAAAAAAGAGATGGTTGGAGACTTTGGAGAATGACATGAGGGCAGTCGGTGTGTGCAGAGGAGATGTGATTGACCGAGTAAAGTGGAGGTGTAGGACAAGGGTGGCCGACCCCAAATAGTTGGAAGGAAGGCGAAGTAGAAGAAGAAGAAGAAGAAGAACCTGTTGATTTTATAATAACCATAAGCATGTAATATTAAATCATGGAAAAATCATAAAAATATTTCGTTTGTAGGTAAATTTAATTGTAAACAGATGGAAATGTTTCAGTGGAAATATTAATGCATTTCATGAAAACAAAATGTATGCATAGAAAACGTTTTAGACTTTATGGCTGTACTTTATAGAATTCTTTTGAAGTTCTGCTGATTCATGAATCAACTGTTAATATGTTATTCTAAAATTTTAAAGTAGTATTGGTTCTTGTAATAGTGGTACTTAAAAAGAGTAAACCTCCTAGATCGGATGAGGTACAGTGATTATTGAATGATATAGCTATATTATTTTTTTTAAAAATAAGAAAAAATTAACACGAGTAATACCGATCGTGTGTATTAGTTTATACTTATAAAAATGACAGATATCGAAATAAAACAGAATTTCGTAATATGGTAGGTAAAATTTTAAATGTTATGACTTTCAAAAATTAAAAAAGGCGTCTGTATATTAAATTAACCTTGCTAAAATGAAGCTATTACATTGTTCTCCATGTGAACCATTTTAGTAAACGCCATAGCGTGAAATAAAGTCAACTAAAAACATGTTAACTATGTGTAATAATAACAACGTAATTAATTCAATGATAATAATTTTAATAGTATATATATATATGTGTGTGTGTGTGTGTGTGTGTGTGTGTGTGTGTGTGTGTGTGTGTGTGTGTGTGTGTGTGTGTGTGTGTATGTGTGTGTGTATGTGTGTGTATAGTATATATATTTTTTAAAAAAAGCTTAGAAAATATGGAATTTTCAAATATTTATGAATTGCTCTAAGATTACGACATTATTTGAAATTATAATTTTTTAATTTATTACAAAAATATTAAATCAATTTTTCTGTAGGAGCTATAAATATGATCGTTTATTGTTAGTTTTCACAATTATTAAGCGAATTACTGAGCATTTTGTAAAATAATCCCCTCTAAATAACCAACCTAACAACCATTTTTTATCATGAATCTTCTACGATTTTAATGGTTAGAGCAATTCTATTAGCCGAAATAGAATACAAAGACATGCCAAAAAAAAATTAAAATTAAAAAAAATTATATCATAGTAAAATATGTAAGTAAAAATTATCATTAGATCGATAATTTCATTGTTACAGTTGAATTTAGTATATATTTTTTTATAAAATATTGTGTGTAGTAATAAAACGAATTCAATAGTTAATGTCTTATCTTAAAACCGAGTTACAATATCAACAAATTTTTTATTTTTCTTATCTATATGTTTTGTACTTAATATTCTATACATATATATATATATTTTTCGTCTAATCTTAATTTCCTAGGCATTCTAATCTTAGAGTAAAACTCAAAAAAACCAGAAATGCACCCACTTTAGTAATTTTTCAACCCTCTTGAGGCACGGAAAGTGGGGGAGACATCATTACTAAATTGTATCTAAATTATTTTTGTAATTTATAAATTTATTTTATCAAAGTATTATATAGAATGGAGGGGGTCCCAGTATGACATTTTGTATAGTTAAAAATTAAAAACCATTCTAATATATATATATACCAATTTACAAGATTTAAATATGTATTAACTATGTATAACTGTTCAGCGTAAATATTTTTCTAATACACAAAAAAATAATATTAAAGTTTAAATTGACATTCAATAATATGGTGATATAGACAAGGAAAATAAAGAACAAATTTGAAGTTTTTTTTTTTTTGTGAATTGCATGTGATGTCTGGTTATTAAATAATGGGGCTTTTAAATTATGCCAGTATTTATATTTTTTGGTATTAAATTGAATATTTAATATATATCTCATCCTAAAGCCAGTTGAATTCTAAGACCATTTGTAATAAAATAAGAATACGATTTTATTTATTTATTATTATGCTTTCGGCTATATGAAATTTGAAATATACCCTTAATAATAGACGGAGTCTATAACGTATTTCACATTTTAACAGTGCACAATACCAATGACTCAGGTGCCGTACAATAGGAGAGAGAAAAAAAAAACTGACAAACTGAACATTTCAAACCAAACATGATGACGTGTAAAAATATTTGTTCACCATACGATACTGGGATATGGAATGTGTGAATAATGTCGGAATATGCTTGCACAAAATACACTTTATGTATACACACATTCATAGCATCTTTTTGAGGTAAATATAAAAATGTCTCTTATTTAACTACTAGGAACTCAATAATTAATGTGCATATATGCATGAATTATCATAGTATATGTTATATTATAATATATATTATACATATTTGTGTGTGTGTGTGTGTGTTTGTGTGATTAAAAATATTGTTTCTACATATTATTATAATGCACGTGTCATACAATTTATCTAGCATATATCTGAATGTATACACATTTACGCTGTTAATTTATTAAGACACCATGTCAAAACGGTAGCTTTAGTTTATTAAGAGGTGCGAAGATTTCGTAAATGCGAAGATTATAACACTATGCTGAGAATTGAACCGAATTCCAAGCGTCATGGCTTGTGGTTTATTGACTTTTTTTCTTCAGTTCTTGTTTTGCTTCAGCGACAAAAAATAACTATACAAATTTTATTTTGTATACGTTTTGTAAATAAAATACGTTCGAAAAAAATGTTTCCATCAAGAATGTTCTTCAGATGAATTAAATTTATTAAATTTATATTTAGAATTTATATTCATAGATTACACTACATTTACTTTTTGGTAGAAAGCCGTTATGTTTATAAGGGCTTAAAAGTAAATTAAAAACTTAAAACATAACATACAGTTAATATATGTTTTTAGTTAGTATAAAATATTATAAATCAGATAAAAATAGTTTAATGGTTATATAATTAGAAATTATTTTATAAATAAGTTGAATTTATACATTTTAGATTCTGAACGGAGTGATGGAATCTATTGGTTTTACAATGATGTGTGTTTTAGATTCTGAACGGAGTGAAGAATGTATTGATTTTACAATGATGTGTGTTTTTTTTTTTTTTTTTTTTGTGTCTGTCGACACGTTTTGGGGCAGTAAAAATGCTTCGATTGCCTTATGTAGCAACTTTTCTGAAAGGAAAGTGAATCTATTTGGTACTTTGGGGGGTCAAAAGTTAAAAATTTCAATATTTTTTAAATGCGACGGGAAAAACCATAAAAAAATTTGGGAAAAACGGGAGTTTTTACGCAAAACCAGTTTTCGACATAATCAAATTTTTTATTTTGCTATAACTCAAAAACTAATCAATGTAAATACTTGAAATTTTCACCAAATGTTTAGATTAGCGTTCTCTATACACCATTAAATTTTCAAAGTATTTTGACTTTTATTAAGCTATTTATAGACAATTGAAATTTTCAATTTTTTTAAGTATTTTTTTTTTAAATAACGATAAAATTTTTTTGGCTGCCTAGAAAATCTTGAAAATTTAATACAAGGTTTCTTATAAGTTGTTCCTTAACTGATACAAAAAAATCTAAAATCGTAAGTCACAATTTTTTTTTATAAGTGCTCAAAGTTCCAATTTATACGAAATATGTAAAAATCACGATAATTTGCAAGTTATTTTGTAGATAAAAATTCATAAAATTTTTTCTGTTCATACTTAAGGATCAAAATTTTAACACGAGGTTATCTATAAGCTACTCTTCAAAAATCTTTAAAAAAATTTCTACCGGAATCAGAGGAAAAAATGTTATGACTGTTTGAAATTTAAATATTTACGAAATTACATAAAATAACGATTTATTCTCGAACGATTTTTAATATTTGTTATAATTCAAAAATTATAAGTCGCAGATTTTTGAAATTTCTACCAGCTGTTAAGATTGGTATTTCTTTTATGTAATATTTTTTTCAAAATATTATATTGATTTTTAAGCCACTTATAGGCATTTGAAATATTCGATTTTTTTACATTTTATTTTTATAATCGGTGATAAAAAAAATTTGACTCCTAAAAAATACTTGAAAATTTAATAGAAGATTCCACAGAAGTAGTTCTTAATGTCATTCAAAAATTATTAAAATCCATAGGCACAATTTTTTTTTATAAGCGTTTGAACAGCGAATATTGACAAAAAATTACATGTAAAATATAATATAATGTATAATATTCTAGACTGACAAAGATATCGGTTTTTTTTTAAAATGCTCTAACTCAAAAATGAAAAACCGCAACAACTTGAAATTTTCACCAAATCTTTATATTGACGTTCTCTATACATGGTTAAGATTTCAAAGTATTTTGACATATTTTGACTTATTTATAGACAATTTAAATTTTCGATTTTTGTTAAATTTTTGTTTTTAAACATCTATAAAATTTAATTGGTTGAGCGAAAACTCTTGAAAATTTTATACTAGGTTTATAATAAGTTAAACTTATCGTAACTAAAAAATATCGGTGATCGGTGAACTCAATTTTTTTTTATAAGCCCTTAATGCTCATATTTGTATAAAATGTGTAAAAATCACGATAATTTGCAAGTTATTTTGTAGATAAAAATTCATAAAATTTTTTCTGTTCATACCTAAGGTTCAAAATTTAAATACTAGGTTATCTATGAGCTACTCTTCAAAAATCTTTAAAAAAATTTCTACCGAACTAAGAGACTGTTTGAAATTTAAATATTTACGAAACTGCATAAAATAGCGATTTATTCTCAGACGATTTTAAATATTTGTTATAATTCAAAAAGTATAAGTCGCAGATTTTTGAAATTTCTACCAGCTGTTAAGATTGGTATTTCTTTTATGCAATATTTTTTTCAAAATATTATATTGATTTTTAAGCCACTTATAGTCATTTAAAATATTCGATTTTTTTACATTTTATTTTTATAATCGGTGATAAAAAAAATTTGGCTCGTACAAAATACTTGAAAATTTAATAGAAGATTCCACAGAAGTAGTTCTTAAAGTCATTCAAAAATTATTAAAATCCATATGCACAATTTTTTTTTATAAGCGTTTGAACAGCGAATATTGACAAAAAATTACATGTAAAATATAATATAATGTATAATATTCCAGACTGACAAAGATATCGGTTTTTTTAGATTCTGAACGGAGTGAAGAATGTATTGATTTTACAATGATGTGTGTTTTTTTTTTTGTGTCTGTCGACACGTTTTGGGGCAGTAAAAATGCTTCGATTGCCTTATGTAGCAACTTTTCTGAAAGGAAAGTGAATCTATTTGGTACTTTGGGGGGTCAAAAGTTAAAAATTTCCAATATTTTTTAAATGCGACGGGAAAAACCATAAAAAAATTTGGGAAAAACGGGAGTTTTTACACAAAACCAGTTTTCGACATAATCAAATTTTTTATTTTGCTATAACTCAAAAACTAATCAATGTAAATACTTGAAATTTTCACCAAATGTTAAGATTAGCGTTCTCTATACACCATTAAATTTTCAAAGTATTTTGACTTTTATTAAGCTATTTATAGACAATTGAAATTTTCAATTTTTTTAAGTATTTTTTTTTTAAATAACGATAAAATTTTTTTGGCTGCCTAGAAAATCTTGAAAATTTAATACAAGGTTTCTTATAAGTTGTTCCTTAACTGATACAAAAAAATCTAAAATCGTAAGTCACATTTTTTTTTATAAGTACTCAAAGTTCCAATTTATACGAAATATGTAAAAATCACGATAATTTGCAAGTTATTTTGTAGATAAAAATTCATAAAATTTTTTCTGTTCATACTTAAGGTTCAAAATTTTAACACGAGGTTATCTATAAGCTACTCTTCAAAAATCTTTAAAAAAATTTCTACCGGAATCAGAGGAAAAAATGTTATGACTGTTTGAAATTTAAATATTTACGAAATTACATAAAATAACGATTTATTCTCGAACGATTTTTAATATTTGTTATAATTCAAAAATTATAAGTCGCAGATTTTTGAAATTTCTACCAGCTGTTAAGATTGGTATTTCTTTTATGTAATATTTTTTTCAAAATATTATATTGATTTTTAAGCCACTTATAGGCATTTGAAATATTCGATTTTTTTACATTTTATTTTTATAATCGGTGATAAAAAAAATTTGACTCCTACAAAATACTTGAAAATTTATAGACAATTTAAATTTTCGGTTTTTCTAAATTTTTCGTTTAAAAATAAAATATACTTATATAATATTTATAAATAACATTGTATTATATTCTAGACTAACATATCATCTCCGTTCAGAATCGTTTTTCGTATACAATGATACCTATCATTGAATTCAAATTTAACAAATCCATTATAATGACCTATCCTATGAAGAGTCGCAATCCACCCCCAAGTGTACAGCAGAGCGAGGCCCATCCGGTTCTTTTTTAAAATGCTCTAACTCAAAAACGAAAAACCACAACAACTTGAAATTTTTACAAAATCTTTATATTGACGTTTTCTATACATGGTTAAGTTTTCAAAGTATTTTGACATATTTTTACTTATTTATAGACAATTTAAATTTTCGATTTTTCTAAATTTTTCGTTTCAAAATAAAATATACTTATACAATATTTATAAATAACATTGTATTATATTCTAGACAAACATATCATCTCCGTTCAGAATCGTTTTTCGTATACAATGATACCTATCATTGAATTCAAACTTAACAAATCCATTATAATGACCTATCCTATGAAGAGTCGCACTTCACCCCCAAGTGTACAGCAGAGCGAGGCCCATCCGGTTCTTTTTTTTTTATTGCGTTTTTTAAAAATATACTACAGATTGTCACTAATGTTTTTTTGTAAAATTACAGTTATTAAAAATTATTTATATTACAAGGCAATGGAAATTTTATTTTAATTATACAATTAATTACAATAGTGTAATGCGAAAACCTGCGTTGAGGATGAAATGATGAGCGAGATAATGGAATTTATCATAACTAACTTTTTAAAGACAATTAAATTCTAATCTTGTATCATAATATAATGCTATCATGTGTGTTCAGTTTTATAAATTGTAATTCTCTCATATTGTTCATAGTTTACAATTTTTTATTTGAGTATAGTTTTTCTAGTGAAAAAAAATTCAAGTATAAATAAACAAAATTTGATATTTGAAAAATGCAAATGTACCAATAATTTAATTTTTTTGAAATATATTAAGGCACATCATAATACATACAACACACCGATTTATGTGACCTAAAAATGTCGGTCAATCATATCATTATCGTAATCAAACTCTATGTGACAGACCAATAATTCAATGTGTTGGATATCTGGTCGATATCAAACATTTTGAATATTTTCTAGCCTAAAATTTTTAAATACGAATGTGATTTAATTTAATTTAAATTAAATTGTGATAGTATTTTATTTTTACCAGATTTATTGGTTTTGAATTGAATACATTTTATTTTGATTAATATTTACAAAATAATTTAGATAAAAACGACGGTAAATTATATATAATACATAGTATATTATGTGTGTTAATTCATAATATCATTGGTTACATTTCCTAAAAGTATATCATACCATAAACGTATAGTTACGCTTAGTAAAAATAATTTACTATACAGAATTTATGCTTTACAGATCGATGGTTCTGTACCATATGTATAATTTATTATACATTTACTGTTCGTTACATAATATGAACTGACCGGTAAAATCAATGCACACCTTAAACAATGCAATAATATTTTTATGTAAATTAAAAAATAAAAATATATTTTAATTCAATGTCTTCAAATTCTGAATCATAAGAATAATAAATAGTTTTCATAATTTTTAGTATCTATGGTGAAACAATAAACAAATTGGAATCAATTTTCACAAATTTGAAGTTCAAACGCCATTAATTTTTGAATTTCAATATCATATTTCACGCTTAACGCAATCTTAAATGAACAATAATATATTTATAAATTACTGTGTTAATAGTAATGGTTGGCAATGCATTTGTATAATTTTCGTTTTAAGAACTTTTATAGCAATTAAATATAATTACCTGACGGTAAATTATATCTTCTTTGCTAAATTATAATTGTATGTATATCATGGAATAATATCAATAAAATTAAAGACAAAAAAAGACACATTGTGCTTGATACACATAATTGTTAAAATTATAAATTGTTAAAATCAATATAAAAATAGCACAATATTCCTACTTTAGTACACCACAATATAACACTATTGCCTATATAATACGCCGTGTTAAGTTAATTCGTTCTTCTACAGATATAAATACTATATTTAATACATGAACTTAGTATAATAATTCTCAGTAATGTTTAGTATTAATACAAAATATAGTTTGAATATACTTCGATTATTATAAAATACACTATTCTAATAGTTATCTAAAATACAAAACGCACTTGAATAATATGTATCTATTTATTGAACAGTAGAATTTAACAAATCAATGACCATTTTATGTTTTCATTTTTTTATCGTTACTATGATATTTTATTGTGATAATGTGAATTGCTTACTCAAAAAGTACATCATTATATTAATATTAAAAAGTTCCATTTTAATAACATTCTGTTTTGTGTATGCCGTTAAAATAAATAAATTTTAAAATTATTTATTTTGAAACAAAATGTTGAACAATAAACATAAATTATGTTACTTGTGTAGATAAGACTGTATAAAATACATCTGTAAATCAAAATTTATATTTTAATATATTTATTATTCGTGCGTAAAATTACATGACATAATTTGTGCGGTCGAACAAAGAATTTTTATATCCAAAGTTAAAAAAGTGTATTATTTAAATTTAAATCGATAATAATTAATATCTATTTAAATAATGCGTAAAAAATCTAAAAAATAATATTATTAAATTATTATTAAATTAACAAATATTATACGGAACCTTAAATTTGATATTTAAGAGAGTGAAATCTGATATCTCAATTTTAGAAACTATCTTTTAAATTAATAAAATATAAAATAAAATAATTACTATAGAATTAAAATTAACTGAAATTGTAATTTTAAATATCTGTGCATCGAGTAAATATTAATAAGAAATATTTAAACAAACCTATACTATTTAACTAACAAAAAACATGTGGAATGTATTCGTTCCCATATTATATTTTACTTGCTGTGGTACTCAGTGAAAGAATATAATTTTAGTCGTTTCACTCACTAATGCAATGTGTATGTTATAGTGATAAATATACCATATACTCTGATGGTATTTCACTGTGGTTTTCATTTCCATATAGCCGTGTAAAGGGCTCTACGATAAAAACAATGGACTTTTATCGCAATAATATCACATTTATTCAAAAACTTCTGTGCAAAGCAACCATACTCTGAGCGTCCCTTTTTGAGCATGCAACTCGAAAAGTTATTACTTTCATTATTATTTTTTTTTTTTGCTCACCTTACACAGGCAAATTGTTCACCAAGCGAGAGTTTATTCCGTTTAAAACGTACGTGCTGAAAAAATAATATAATAATGATACGTTTGTCGTTCTATACTTGGAATTGAATCGATTTTCGACGGTATAATATTGGTTATTATTATTATTATTATTATTATTATTATTATTTCTAATATTAATAGTAACGATAGTCGAAAATGAATGCTGACATTATTTCAGTGATTGAAATTTGATTATAATAAATATTGTGAATCAATATGAGGAATTACTTTGCTATTAGTCTATAATGATCCACACAACTACATATATTTACTGGATGTTATAATTTTGATTATAACTTAGTTCGGAAACAATGTTGTCCGTAGAACTGTCCTGAATACAAACAGACTATCAAGACTATTAATTTAGCGTTTCACTGCAAATATTTGTGTTGAATCACATTTATGCATTTGATACTCAAACGTATCATAGGCTTAGTTACTTCGATCTATATTAAACTTATCTTGATTAATAAGCATAGATAAATATAATAACGATGATTGATGAAGGATAAAAATGAAATCAACTATTTACATTTATCATAGTCATTCCAAAACAATACTATGAGTAGAAAAAGTTTTTTTTTTTTGTATTTCATACGTTTACAATTATATATTTTTATTTTTGCATGTGAATGATATGTTTTGACGCAAATGTTACAACAGCGACTGTAGATATTGACGAATATTGAATGGAGGAGAACGAAATACATATATATATATATATTCATTCATTTACAATGCTATGGAATGAAAACCAATTTTATTTCATCGGCAACTTTCATAAATAATACTGCTACGCAAGAATCTAATCTAACTTATCCTGATTTCACAGGCCAGCAAATCCGGTTGTATAAGTTTTTTCTGAATTAAATTTATTTCATCGTAACCTATGTTAAATTTATTAATTATTCAGATGACGTGAAAAATTATTTTATCGATTTTATTTTTTATTTTTAATCAACTAATATTATTATTATTATTATTATTATTATTATTATTGTTGTTATAATTATTATTATTATTTTTTTTCCTTCCATATTTTCCATTACAGATTAAAAGAACCGATTTCCAGAAATGCTTATATTTATCAAATAAAAGTATTTTATCGACAAATTGACCAAAAAATCACGTATTTTTCAGTATAAACTATAATTTTTTAAATATATCAAAAAATTATAGGCATTTAATTTTATAGATAAAGAAGACAAAAATATCTGGTATACAAGTAATAATATTTTAAATGTATTTGTACTTAGTACAGTCAGTGGCAGACTTAGAGACAGGATAAATAGACTGTAGCTTTGGAGGCATTTTTATTTTTAAAATAAAGAGTTATTAAGTAAATTTATTTCAATATATTAGACATATAATTTAAATAATAATAATAATGATATACATAATGCAAATTTGAATAATTTAAAAAACTATAATAACCTATTCTGGATCTGGATCACTTCAACACTGCCTTTGACTGGTGTCCGCGCACGATCATCCTGTTTTAATAACTAATAATATGTTCAAAAATGGAAATAAAAAACCTTTATTCCAGACATTTAAATTTATTTGATTATTTTTGACACAAACAATTTATTTTGACACTTGACGAGAGATGACCAGTGGGGGCTTGGGTCAGTTCTCCTCATTGATAAGAAATAAAAATGATAAGAGAACATTTTATAATAATATACCATCTGTTCGGAATCAAAATTTTTACTGCTAGGAATTTGACGCCAAAGAATTTAGCAACCCTGTGTTTATGTATTTAATGTATTTAACGGTTTTACTGATTACATTTTAAAATTATAAATCATTATCACTTTGGTTCATAGAGTAATAAAACTATAAACTAAAAATTAACTTAATTAACTTTGGTTAATGTTTGAGACTATCACTTGTGATTATTATAATACTTAATTAAATATTTATATTTAATTAATTATATTTAATAACTAATACGACTAATATAATATACATTTTCAGTGATTATATTCAAAAATCATCTAAAACTTTATACAATTTTTTGTTATTTAGTTTTGACTACTGGTCTAAAAATTATGAATATGGAAGAACAGATCACTATTAGAAACCATTTGATGGAGCACAACTATATTTTGCCTGTTGGTTTTGAAAATAATGTTGAGGAAGTAGGTGTATCCTGTGTTTTGGCTGTCATTGTTTATTAGGTATTATTATAAATTGTATAACATGACATAATATAGAAGATATTCATCTTATTTTAATCAATAGTTTGAAATCTAAAAAAATGATCGCATTAGGAATATCTTTAATTTTATTTTAAGTAATTTCATATTATTAATCATGGTTGTTTTTACAGAAAAGCTGGTTTTCATTGAAAATCAGTTTTATGTCGAATTTGATCAAGCCAGAAGAAACCTCAGAGTAATTATACTGCTTAAAAATAACTACGAAGATAAATAAAAAACTTAAAAGTAATACAAATTAATTCATTAGATTAGGGATGGTTTGTCAAGAGCTGAATGAGTGAACACAACCAGCATAATCTGTGAATATGTGCAGCAGCTGAATGTAGATAGAGACCTGTTGATGTTATTGAAAAGAGCTGGACACTGCGCTGATAGATATGTCCAAGGTGAAATAGGACAATATCCACAGGTTTGTTGAAATACAAGTCTTTAATTTAAATTAATGTATATATAATATAGATAGCTAATTGTATTATTATTTTTAGGAAGATGATCAATAGATTTGTCTCCAACTTCAGGTTTTGTATCCTTCTTTTTATCAATTAATATTTTAAAACACAGTATAGTAAATTTATAAAATTGTTGTTTAATTTATATTTCAATCATTATTTGTTAATTTTTTACTGTAGTAAATTTATTAAATTGTTTAATTTATATTTCAATTATTATTTATTAATTTTTACTGTAGTAAATTTATTAAATTGTTGTTTTATTTATATTTTAATCATTTATATATTACATAGTTTGTTAATATTCTACTGTAGTATGTAACATTAAAAAATGGTAATCATTAGTTTTTATTTGTATTTTATATCATTACTTTTATAGTAATTTATAATATAATTATTAAGCCGAATGCGTGTTGCAACATTTATGTTGCAGTTGGTTATGTGCTATTAAATACATTTTTTATAATTAAATCTCAAATTCAAGAGTTATTATTATAGTGTCATGTATAAACAACATTTATAAAGTTGTTACATAGATTCCAAAATGTAACAAAGTACATAAGAATTATAAAATATATAAATTTAGTTCTAATACTGAATATCTTTATACCATTTAGCAATTACTATACTATCCATATAGGCTATGGTAAGTTTAGATATACGTACTATATAGTGTATAACATTTACTGATTGTATACTAGACATACTATATCATCAATTTTTAAAACTTTAACTTTTGGTTAAAATTTATTTAATTCTCCTTTTGGCGACCACAATAAAGAGTACTGTACAAAAGGACATATTAACAAGTACCACAGGATTTATATTTAATAACTCTAAGGTATTTTTACTCTCGATAAACTGTCCATGATAACGAATACTGGATGTTCGAGGGTGAGATTTCTTTAACCTAGACCAAATTGTACTCATTCTCAACTGACCACGATAACAAGTACTGGATCAAAAAGTAAGTACAGAAATATCTTGTTACTTTAAAAAAGTGTTCACAAATGCTTCAGTGTACACACTAGGATTTGATACTCCTGATTTACTAGGAAAAAATGAAAAACCAATATTTTATAGTTTAAAACCAAATTAGATAGTAATAACTTCAAAGTTTCACAATAAAATACACAATTTACTTTTAAATAAAAACTTATCGTTTGCCGCAACTGCTCGATCACCGTTATTGTTGCCTTAGGTATATAGGTTTTAAAATTAAAATGATGACAATCATTTATTTTACCTCGTATGTACCTAATTTATTACAAACTATTAAGTTTCAAGCTATAATATTTTATGACCATTCATATACGGAACAATACAACAGACCTGTTTTTAATCTTTTCAAAAAAAAATAATATTCTAGACTGACAAATGATATCGGTTTTTTTAAAATGCTCTAACTCAATAATGAAAAACCGCAACAACTTGAAATTTTCAACAAATCTTTATATTGACGTTTTCTATACATGGTGAGGTTTCAAAGTATTTTGACATATTTTGACTTATTTATTGACAATTTAAATTTTCGATTTTACTAAATTTTTCGTTTCAAAATAAAATATACTTATTACAATATTTATAAATAACATTGTATTATATTCTAGACAAACATATCATCTCCGTTCAGAATCGTTCTTCGTATACAATGATACCTATCATTGAATTCAAATTTAACAAATCCATTATAATGACCTATCCTATGAAGAGTCACACTTCACCCCCAAGTGTACAGCAGAGCGAGGCCCATCCGGTTCTTTTTTTAATTGGAAATTATGATCGTTGTTTGTCTATAAAAAAAAGAAAAAATGGCCATTATTAATTACTTAAGAGTAGGCAAAGAACTTTAGTTTTGTTTTATTTTATTATATAATAATACATTAATTTAATAATCAATTAGTGATTGAATTCTATAAAAACATTCATAAATACAAAATAGTTGTATCAAAATTATCGTATTAAAATAATCAAATTTATTATGGCCGTTTTCTAGAAGTGTAGATTTGTCTAGTTAAAATTATTTTTTTTAAATAGTATATTTTACTTATTTATCGCCACTGTAATGAAATAACTTTCTTATAGTCTAAAAATAAATCTACTTACGTATTATATAATACAATTATGGAAATTAGGAAACATTTTTTAGTATAAAATCCATAATAAAATAATTACTTTTGATTTAGATCCAAACTGTATCTTATCTAGGTTACTTTTCTAGAATTTACATGATATGTGAATAGTTATATTTACACGTACATTATGAATATTAAATTGTTTTAAAATTGAATATAAATTATATGTCTGTCCTGGGCAATCATCTGGACAATCATTAATGAAACTGCTAACGGACGATTATGAAATGAAACGAGCAAAGAATAATACAATATTCTCATGACTTCAAAAATTACCAAAATATTTTTAACAAAACGCAATTACATTATTCGAATGAGGTTGAAAAATCTAAAATGTGTTTAACTAAAAGATACTACCATTTGCATGTATTCGTATGAATTATATAATTCAAAATTCCATAGTTCTTTGTTGTATATAAATAAATAATACTATAATATAAAAATTTAAATTTACATAAAAGCTTAGAAAATAAAATCATAAATCTTATAAATTAATCATTATTATCTATAAACGTTAATTATTGGAAAAAACGTGAATATAAGTTTATCGTATTTTACTGTAACTTATATAAGAATTAATTAATTTCCAGTTCATAATTGATTTAAAATAATGAACTGTACAATAATCTCTATAGCATTATGCATTTTAAATCTATGAAATAATGTGATTTATGTTATAATGTGTTTTAGTATTTAATTGTATACATAATGTACTATTTTCATACATTTGATGAATGTAAAATGTTAAATTACTAGAAAACAGTTTTATAATTTTTACCTACAACATCAGTTAATTAAATATTTCGGTGGGATTGAAATTATATATAAATCGAACAATTAAAACCGTTATATTTTTGGTGCTTTACGATTTATACAAAACATTTTAACATTTCAATTCAATTATTTAAATTAAATAGGTAACCGAAAGTCTAATTTAACACTGTCTGAGCAAATTTTTTTTGTAATTTAGATAAAATTAATTAAATTTCGATTTAATGTATTTTTAAGGAAAGTTCGTATTAGATGCATGATATAATTAAAGTTTTGACCAACAAAAAAATATATTAAATAAAAGACAAATAAAGAAACATGAGTAGACAATATGATCAGATTTTAGTTAAGAGAATATATCCAATATATTTTCTAAGAAACTTTTTTTTATTTTTTTTTTGTTGTTTAACATAAACATGGTCGCTAAGATAATAATATTTAATTGAATTACTTTAAATTCTTTATTTTTTTTTCAATACATAGGCATTTCATACAAATATATAATAATTTATTAGTGATAAAAACTATATGAACATTTATTAAATTCTTATAACAAAAATAAACTTATAATATTTTTGAATATTTTAAACATTTATTGATTTACTGGAAGTTATTACTTTATTTTTGACACGCAGTATTAATAACATTATTTATTTTAGTAAAAGCAACTTACAGTATAAAAACAATATTTTATATTTAAAAATTTAAATAGAAATACATTTGTAAATGTATTTATAATTCTTTTGTAAGAAACATTAAACTACTTTTATATATTGTAAACAAAAACATATAAATATATACTATTATAAAGTGACTACATTTATTTATTTCCTGATTATCATTTAGTTTTAACAATTAAATACGTTTTACTCGTAGATGACTTGAAGATATTAAATTAAAACATAATAGAATGTAATATAATATTACAGATTCTAAAAATTTTTTAACATGATACCTATAAAAAAAATAAAGTTATGAAGTCTTAGGTACTCCCTTCTCTTTCAAATGATTTATAAAGTGATGCGTTTCGTAAGAATTGAATAATACATACTAATATATATATATATATATAATCCGGTTAGTATGTAAATGATAGGAAACGTAATTTACTTATTACTATAAAAGAAACAATTTCAAAATGTACATTATTTTCAAATGAAACTATAAATATGAAAAGATTAATAATTATATTATGTATTGTAAAAACTTTTACCGATATTAGAATTGTTTTTGGATAACATAATTTAGTCTATTAAATAAATAAATTTACTTTTAAGTTCTAGTACAATAAAAGTAAAAAATAATACACATGTAGTGTAAAACATAATGTACTTAAATTTACACGTAAATTTCTATAGAACTTTTTTCTATATATACAAATATTAATTATAAACTATCTTAGTGCTGTAATTCCTGGTTTAAACATATATTTATAAAAATATAAATTGGAAATTGCTTATTTAAATTTATTCATTAACTATTTCTATGATACAAAATCAAAACTGAAATATAACATACATGTACATTATAAAATTAATGCACTTCTCGCTACACTTAGAAACTTAGATGGAAAGGTTATAACTCAAAAACTATAATAGACCAACATCAATAACTTTTTACTGTATATTTATAAATTAAGTTTCATACAGATATTTGTGAATGTTATTGTTATTACTTAGCACAAACAACAAAAATCGTATAAAATGTCTTGATAGTGGACAGTTAATTACTCGCAACTAGTTGTATTGGATTACTAAATGTCATGTCATAATGGCATTGTAGATTTAATACCAAACAGTTAGAAGGTGCTGAATAACTTAGAACTGCTATAAATTACAATATATGGTACTTACAGGATTCATCATTTGTTTTACCTATACAATGGTCTATCACAAAACCAGGGCTTGAAACCGAAATTTTTTTTTTCGATTTCGATTTCGATTGTTGATATTGGTATTTATTTTTTCTGATTTCGATTTTGGTTTTGAATAACGGTATTCACTTTTTTCGATTTCGATATCGGTTTCGGATATCGGTATTTATTTTTTCCGATTTTGATTTCGGTTTTGAATAACGGTATTCACTTTTTTCGATTTCGATTTCGGTTTCGGATATCGGTATTTATTTTTTTCGATTTCGGTTTCGGATATCGGTATTTATTTTTTCCGATTTTGATTTCGGTTTCAGATATCGGTATCTATTTTTTCTGATTTCGATTTCGGTTTCGGATGTCGGTATTTAATTTTTTCGATTTCGTTTTCGGTTTCGATTTCGATATCGGTTTTTAACGGTTTTAACCGGTATTCAAAATCGGTATTCAATACCGGTTTCAAGCCCTGCACAAAACAGTTATGTTAGCACCGTGGTGAGGATAACCAGCTGATTGATTGCAGTAACTCGATGATTGCAGTAACATCATGAGTCACATACCTATTTTATGAAATGTAGTACGGTGGCACGTAACAATATTAATAAAAACATTTATTAGTCATTTGTTTCTATGCACTTAGTGTAAAATAACTGATTATGATAATTCATTAATCTGATAAAGAATGTATAAGTAAAGATCTCTTTACACTAAACATATGGAATTATATGAATAGTTAACATTTTTACTAAAATAGCAATTTCATAAAATATTTAACTCGTGACGTTTCTGCAATCATCGATTAATATAATATTTTATATTAAAAATACGGAAAGTTCAATTAGACTATAACTTGGATGATATCAACAAAACTCTGAAAATTAACAAAAAAAAAAATTAATATCGCTGAAAAACGATCACCGAGATATAGTTTGAAACAATAACAAAATCGATTACACTTTACATTTCACATAAGAAATAACACGTTTCGTTCGCCTTATATTTAAGATAGTGATTTCATTAATATTCGCATTAAAAATTTTACCTTAAACATTAAACACAACAGTACTAAAGTGAATTTTGCATTTTTTTTCACAGTTAAAATTCTAAAGCTCATATAATATAACCTATATATATAAAACTGCGTCATGGCCATAACGGGCTTCTACAATTTACATACTGAACGGTTTTTTCGTGAAATAAATTGCTCTGCAGGGCCAATATTGGGAGCACATAGATGTAAACAAATTTAGGATCACGTATTATTTTTCAATCTCGTCACGTAATTTCGACCGACAATATAAATTATAGGTAGTCAATATTGTGGGGACAGGTGATTTATTTTAATATTTCCAATTAGGCAAGAATAGAGATTGATTGGATCATTTTTTTTGGAAAAATCTAATTTTCAAAAATTGTTTAATGGGTGCCTGCGGGATTAATTGTATTATATAACAAATCAATAATAGGCATTTTTTACGACTTTTAAAACCTCGTGGTATAAAAATAAATTATTGTAATCATATAAAAAAAAATTATGTTGACATACTTTTGATAGAATAGTTCATTTATCGAATTGATTTGATTTGATTTTATACTGTAATCGAATAAAACCGGTAGTATTTTTTATTTTAAAGAATAATTTAGTGATTCATGTAACTTTTGAAAATATTCGTTTAAGTAGGGACTTAAGGTTTATTTTGTATTACAAATGTAATATGTACATTAATATAGCTTATATATATATATATAACATTTAAAATGTTATTATTTTGATAAAAAATTCAAAATAGTTCTCCGTTATGCTAAATAATATTATAACAACTGCATTTTTTTTTAATTTACAAATGGTACACCTGCGGGCATTTTTTTTTTTTTATTTAATATTTAAATTAAAAGTAATTTTGGAAAAATTGACTGTAAAAAAATAACGAAACCCATGCAAATAATGCATTCAACGGGTGGAAATATATTCACCACATTTTTTCACGCTTTAAAATTATGGGCAATACCAGCCGCAGATTTCAAAATAGAAATTAATTTTTAAATCGTCGTCACTCACTTGTATAAGGAAATTGTTTCAAAAAGGTACTGCTCATAATTATACATTTTTGACCTAGAAATCAACCGTGGTTAACATGTAAGTATTAACAACGAATCGCAGTTTTAATGAAATATATTTAACATACAGTTTAAAGATTTTATATTGCACATGTTGTTAATTTCTAATAAAAATAATAATCATGTAGTAGTAACATTTAGTTTTGTGAATTCTTAAGTCAAATTATAATATTACAATTTAATATAAGATAATAAAATAAAGCTAAAAAAGTTATGGATCTAATTAATTTATCGATACAATTACAGATAAACTTATTTTCTATGTTAAAAAACGTAATTTAAAGCACATGTTGGTGATTTTATAGCTATATAAATAATATAAAGTTTAAATTCACATGCATGTGCCTATATGTTTTAGCTTTTAGCCAAACACCGTCACAGTATAAAATGTAATAGGAATTTAAATTTAAAAATTGTCGTCCAATATAATACGAGTACATTTATTTTTAAATTATGTTTTCAACCATGACGTGGTTTGAAATATCAACATTGGATTGTTTTATTAATTTTACACAGAATTTCTTATCTTTATATATAGATAATTTAAAAATAAATATTGTATTGGAAGATTAAATTATAACCAAATGAATACCTTAAAGGCTTATACTTAATCTAAAGTATGGTAGTTTTGACAGTTTAAGAACGTTCAATAATTTCTTTTTGTGTTTAACGATGTCAACTGTAATGATAAATACACGAGTTTAGGAAGCGTGTGCGCGCAAACATACACTGCAGACACATCAATACATCTCCAATTGAGTTTTGTTATTAATAATAGTTCCAGTTTAATTATTAAATTACAATTTTTTTCCTCAAACAAATTACAAAATAATACGCGATTATCAGTAGTTATAAGTTATATTCGTTACATATAATATTGTATGTCGAAAGCAATGTACAGTCCCCACTTGTAGTGAATTACCTAGTGTTCATACCTCGGATTTGTTTTGAACGCGACGCGAATGAATAAAACCAAAAAAGGTCAGTGTTATAAAGTGCACAATGTTGAATCGTGAACCTGATGAACTTTTTTGGATCGAATCGAATCCTTCGCTGGGATCGATACAATAACAAGTTCTCTGGAGAAAAGACGAATTGTGTTTACTATACTGTACAAGAAATCGTAAAATAAGTATAAATCGTGTGTTCGTACGAGTTACATAGTTTTCACGAGTCGTACCACTACGCTGAATTGGTAAATTATTACAGAACGCTGTGCTGTATAATTTTTTGGAGTATTTATTATTATTATTTTCCTAGTGAACTGAAAAACGTTCGAATTGAAGATGGTAAAGAAAATAACTGCAACTCGCAATACGCTTTGTTACACGGTCTCATGCGAAACAACGACATCAATTCTACGCTTTATACATCTTGTATCTAATATGTGATATGCATTGTGCGAGTGGATATTACGTCGCTCGGAGACGTTTTTAAAATTGTTTTTCGATACATATTTTTATTTTTTTATTTCCTCTATTAACAGTACGCGCGGTGTCGATGACGACGAACGCTATAATATTGTTGCGGCATTATGTATTTCGTACTTGGAACTCGGCGACTACCTACGCGGTAAGATGTAATTCCATTACTGTTGTTCATCGTAATGCACGTTCGGGGTTGTCAACACCGCCACCGCCACTGAGTCAATTGAGTATAAAGACTATAGTGCGCACATTGCACCATTAAAATAATCAAACTCTACGTGTATACCCTATAAAATTATAGACATCAGCGTTAAAATAATACCCTCCATCATATAAAAATTATTATAAAATTTTAATTTTTTATTTATTTTTTTTAATTTCAATTGTTATACATTTTTATTCCATTATTTATTATTATAAAGTCTATATCAGTGAGTACCGTGTAGTATTTTTCTACGACGTTTGTTTTTGACAATGTCAAACACAGAGATTTGAAATTAAATTATTTGCTTGTGTGCAAACAAATACTTTTTTATTTTGCCGGTGTTTTTCTTATAATTTTATACGTGAAATCATATATTTCACTCATTATAATGCAATTCCATAAAATTCTTATTTCTGTTCCTCAAAATCATTTATTTCTGCGACGTTTGTCTTAATCTTTAACTAATTCACAATGCAATGCTTTCTCTCACTTTCTCTATTTTTCTCTTTCTTTATCTCTTTTTTCCCATATCTTACATTATAAAAAAATTTGATCATAATTATACTGTAATCAGACATAATCATCAATAAATTGATGTGATTATGATTCTGATTTTTCGTGATCATTAACTTTATTAATACTTGACGTAGAGTACCTATAAGAAATAACTATTAAATAAAAGGTACTATCGGAGTGTTATTATTTGCCAGTTTTGTACATCAATAAAACAAAAATTTCCGTCATTTGGTTAGATCTGATTTCTCCTGAATTTCTCATGGTAGAAAGGTATTTTTTTAATATCTAACAAATATTGTAATGTTGAAAATTAGTAAGTATATTACATTTGCTACATAAATTAAAATTATATTTTTTTTAAATATTGTTAATAATTAACCCGGATTCGAGCAATCAAGTTCTGGTATAACTATTATAAGTAATTGTTTTTGTGGGAATTTTATTTTTCAAAAAATATATTAAAACTCGTAATACTCGAAATAAAATTTTAATACACAAAAGTAAAAAAACCTACAGTTTATTTTAAATAATCAGAACGATCATTTTCAGAGTATGTAATTTTAGTATTTACATTTTTATTCCAGAATTTTTAATTTACAGAATGTTATTCGAAAAATATTATCTTACATTAACATTGTTCTAATCGTCAAAAAATAATATTTCTTTATTTTTAACTATTATACTACAGTATTTAATACCAAGTTATGGTGATCCAATTTTTTAAGTGTTGATATACCTATTAATATCGCTTTAAATGACTGTATAAAATAATAAAACGTGTCACAAAAAAGGTAGCGTGCACCTGACACGTACGGCTGACGTTTCCTACATTGATTGCTATTTTTTCAATGACGTCTCTCTGCTGTTCTACAGCTAATTAAACACATTAAAATACTCTTTCTCCTCTCCAGAATCTCAGAACTTAAAACTATGGATAGGAATCATATTCGTCGACTTGAATTAATTTTTCATTTGTACTTTAAAAGAACTCAAGGATATTTTTCTTCATATTTGTTTGTTTATTATTTCACCACAGAAGAACTTCTTGGAAATCATTACATTTATTATCAAAAAACTAAATTACAGAAAATTAAAAACGTTTTATAAATCCAATGAATGATGAATCATTGCTGTACAATTTTAAAAGTCAACACTTTTAAAAATAACTATTCATTATACATATTAAATATACAATTTATACATGTTTTATAACAAGTATACAAAAAATAAAAATAAAGTCGACCAAAGCCTAATATATTCCCCACAAGTTTAATTACTTTTTTTTATAAAATGTAAATTTTGTTTATTTTTTATTTAAGTAAAAAATATAAGATTATTATACTCAAATGTGATTGAAAAGATCAAAAAAATTTCATTACGAAATGTTATTTCAATTTCTATTCGACGGTTACTTGTGTAGATACGATCGCTAATAAAATATATTAATAATACACACGGGACAGTATATATCATTTTGTATATAAGATCCGGTGTGATTTTAAGATATATTGATCATTTATGATAGGAAATTACTTTAATTTTATTTCATAAATAATTGAAATTAAATCAAGAAGTACTAAGTAAAAATGCTATCATAAATAATTTATCAAAATTTCTATGTTTAAAATGTAAAAATGAATCAAATTAAAATAAATGTATACAAATAATTTCAAACATATAATGAAATTTTATGAAAAAATCTCTTTTACCATCATACATGATTTATTACAATAAAATTATTTCAATGCAAAATGATATCGTTCATAGTTATACAATTCTCTAACAAATATTTAAAAAAAGTTTATTATTTCGTCGATATTCAATACCCAAACATTATTCTTTGCATATTAGTAAAAGCATGTATTTATGAAATACAAAAAATATTTAAATATAAAGTAAAGAAATAATTTTGTTCTAACAATTTGATTATTGTCAATTGCCAATCAATATCAAATTCTACATAATTTCTGAAAAAATAAATTATTATTATAATGAAAGATAATATACTACTATCATTCATCATATTTTTCTTATCCTAAATTATTTAGAAACGCTATGCACTGGTGTAGTTGAAATCACTTAATGATTATAGTTGATCATTCAAAAATTTAAATTTGTTCTTGAAAATGTCCATAATTTGTAATTATTCTTATTTTTTTGTTAGAAAATAATTAGAACATAGTAAATGTTTGTTTAAACTTCACAAATATGTTGATTAATTTTAGTTATTTTATAGGAATATATATTCATATGGAGAACACTTGATTAGATTACTTATAATATAATAATTATTCAATATTCACATTATCATAGTGAAGGTTGGTAATAAAATAGTACTTAAAGTTAATAAGTACTAGGTACCAATAAAATATTATAAGTTAAACTTTTAACACGACTTAAAACAACGTTATCTATAGGTAATATTGATTTTATTATTTTGATATTTATAATTTATGTATTTCACAGTTTTTTGTTATTTCTTTCAAAATAATGTACAAAAAATCATTAAAAAGTTATAAATAGCTACCAAATGTCATAAACTAATAAAGTATTTAAATTTCGAGTACTTGTCTGGTTGAAACCAGAAAATACTATAATATAACTATTATTTTATCATCGTTTAACATAAAAAATAATTTATCATATAATAATGCAGGAATATAAAATAAATTATTTTTACATTGAGCATTTAATTAAATTCAGATTTGAGAGTTATTATTTTGAATATTTTTATTATTTTAATAACTGAATAATGAAACATCTTTATCATAGATTGAGAAAAATATTCAAAATGTTTACTCGAAAACTACAAATAAATCTAAAAAAGCGATATAATATAAATATTTATTATTTTATATATTTATTATTTATAAAAAATTAATAAGATAACCATAATTAAGTAAAATAATGCTGTATCAAGTACTAGGTACTTCCGGTTCAATCCGTTTCAATCTGAAGAATTTTAATTTTGAAAGACAAAGTTTTTTTTTTTTTGATCAACTACTTAAGTTTAAAAGAGTTGGGTAAACAAAATCTTTTTTCTTTTTAAATAATTTTTTTATATTTTTAAAACTTATTTAATTAAGTTTGAATACGTCTATAAATATGTGTACAACATTTCTATGTAGAAGAATATATTAATGTTTTTAATGAGTGTTTATTAACATTTTGATTAGAAATCCGCTATGTTATTATTGGTGATATTTTGTTTTATAAATATGGAATAGATAATTTGTATAAAACAAAAATAGTAAGTTAACAAGCTTAAATTTCAAGCCATTATTATAATATTTTTAGAAAATTAGAATTTTAAAAAACATTCATTAGGCTTATTGATTATGATGGACCTAAATACTATTTTACTGAAACATTTTATCAAGCCTAAACTCACCCTAATGCTTAGAATCAACGGCGATGGAATAGTTAATTGAAATCTATTGTATCATATGATTTAACATTATTTTCTTTGTTGATATTTAATCATAATTTTTGTGAGCCTACAGCTGTTAATGCTATATATTTAGGTACGTGCATACGAAAATAGAACACCAAAAGTAAAGAGGAATGCAAATAATTTATCTAAAGTCCGTGGTATCATGTTCTATAAATGAGATTGTCCTAAACGATAATTTAACCGAATGCGCGAAACCTAAACTGACAACTCGTGTCGGCAAATAGAAGCTTGCAATACGTGAACAATTTAACATGTAAAAATTACGGTGGACCTTTCCGTTCGCGCGATTCGGGTATGTATTCAGATCGTAAAAGTATTCGAAGAAACGACGGTACGCACTACGTAACGTTGAGAATATTTTAACCATAAACCTACAGCAAGGGTCTCGAATATGTTCGTAAAGACATTTTTGTGTAATAGAACACCTCGTGCGGTCGAAATGAAAAATAATCTCCTAGCGAATGGGCGCAGTTCGACGACAGGAGTGAATGATACACCAGCACCTTATTACTGGAAAAATGAATAACGGAAAAACTCGTCGAGGTGATATTCGGTCAGCTTCGGGTAAGTTAAGATTTTAACGGCTAAAAATTACGTATTGCCTATAGATTTCGACGCACTGATTTCCTCGTTTTCTCGCAACGTTCGATTGAATTGCAAATTTTAAAGCACGAGTGGAACACCCGAGACATCGTAATGCACGACTGCAATGACTTGACACACAAGTACAGTGCACCAGAGACGTGCTCAGGAAGGGGATAAGGGTTCAAACACCCCCTCCCTCCATGGATACTTTACAAATATATAGTATGTATTAACTACTAAAATATAATTAGAATTATTGTATTTCCCGATCTTAGAATTTTTTTTTTTTTTTATAACAATTGATTTATTGATTAGATATAATTTTCTCCTAATTAATCTGAATTATATGATTTTGATGATAGTAACTATTATTGTTCTATGACCGTGGTAACTACTTACTCTAACTACGAACTTTATAAAAACTTAGCACTGTTACGGCTACATTATGCAAGCCTAAAACGTTAGTTACACGATTTTAATTTGATAAATGTTTTACGCTAAAGAAATGGTACATTGTTTACTTATAATTTTTACATTTCAATTCATAATCGTAATGTTGTATTAAAAAAATTGAACCCTCCCTACACACTCACACACACACACACAAAGTTCAAATTTCCTGAAAACGCATCTGCAGTGCACGGCGATCGCAACGATCGGCGTTCGACCAATAGCTGAGAGTACGCGTGATTATAACCGATTCTTACCGAAAGCTAATAGTAACAGAGCGCCGCCGACGATTGTCCGTCCGACGGTCGAAGGTTTGGCGCACATCGTGTGCATCACGGACGGGTTGCGGGTCGAGTGGCGGACGCGTCCGGTATGGAGACGGAAGACTTGCGGTCGCTGACGATTTCTGTCGTTACGCGGCACGGCCACAATGGGTAAAACGACACCGGGGACTTGTCGGTACTGTTGCAGCACAACTGTGTCGCCCGTACGGTCGGCTTTTCGGACGCGGAACTGGTCAAATGGTCGTCCACCGAACCGAGACCGTGATCGGGTGCCGCCGCGGACCAGGGCAAGGCATTTTCGCGGTCGACAAAAGATCCGTTCTTCTCGCTTCGGGATATCGTGGCGCGCGAACGGTGGGTTGGCGGCGACGTTGATCGCGGATACGGGGGAACAGGGAAAAAAAAAAATCAAAAACTGCGAAACGAACGATTGAACCACTTGTACTGCGAAACGCACACACACACACACACACACACACACACCCACACACGAGCGCACACACACGAGTGCACACACACGAGCGCACACGTACGCGCACGGAGATGACACGCGAATAAACACACACACTGGACTGTGCGCACCGGCTTACCGCGACGGAGTCTGATGCGCACACACGGTCTCGTCGGCGAGAAACGCCAACACTGCCGCCACCACCACCACCACCACCACCACCACCGAGGACCCAACCCCCGGCCAGGGGGTGTTTGTTGGCGCGCTGAACTTGCGCACAAAATTAGACTGCGCGCTTCCGCGGTTTTTCAACCGTACCTTTACGGTTCTACTTTCTCACTCTTAAATGACTCGTCTTCCTCCCTCGCGCCGCCTTTCCGCGCTCATGGTTATTATTAATCTTCGTTTCCACTGCACACCTCGATTTCTGTCTTTGTGCGTATTATTATTATTTTTTTTTTCATGGGTTTAACACGTTTTTCTTCTTATTATTATTTTCCCACGCACGCAAGCACTCGCTTGCACAGGTTCACTCGCACGCGTGAAAAACCGTATCGAAAACATCCCGTAACGATGTCCGAGAGAAAAATCCACTTTGTCTTTAGGTTAATTGCGCTGTACATTATTCGCATATATCTAGGGCCGCACTGCATTCAAAGGTCAGTCGACGATGACGTTTAGCAAATCAACCCTGTTTATGTTCGCATAGTCGAATCGTTACGTTATAATAGATCATATTGTACTCCATTGAGGTCTGTAATTGAATAATTATTTGTCGGCAGCAGGCCACGAGCTCCGCAGGTACACGTGAATCGGTTGATCATCAGCTTTCGGACGTGTGCATGCGTGATCTTAGTCGTGTACTTTCGAGAAACTTGGTAAGTTATTATTTACGACGACCATAATAGTTTTCGAACAAGTTGATTGAAATTTACCGACGTACGTCCGAGTCAGCATCACGAGTTTAAAACTACGAAACACCATGCAATACTACTGCACCGGTGTACGACGATATTATTTTATGTTACATGTACAGTTATTGTACGAGAAATGCTGTAACTCAATTTTTTTACACAAATGTCAGTATATGTATATGTCAAACAGGATATATTATAATTACTATTATTATATTTTATACAAATCATAAAGCATTAAACTCAGAACTTTTCGGAGCATATTGTATGCAAATAAACGAAGTAAATAGTGTGTTTGCTTTCGATGGACAAAACTAATGAAAATAATAATTTTTAATATTATCTCCTCACCAAAATCTGTTTAGTGGTTACCTATAAATTACCTTTAATTTGTAACCATTTGATAAACTGTAAAAATTATTTTAAATTTTCACAATAACATAATATATTTCTAATTTGTTCGGATTTTTTTTACAGACACGTGGACAATGCAAATTAAAATTCAATGGATTCAAATGAACAATAATTATGAATTTACATTTAAGTATTTTAGACATTTTAGAACTTCCTGTATTTTATTCGCTTAAAATTATCTTTTACTAGTCATATTACTTGATCTATACTTCATAGAGTACATTAAAAATTAGTTTTCGATTTTTCGTTTTATACATTTTTTTAATAAACAGTTTATTTTCAATTATGTCTTAGAATTTATATGGATTACATATTTTTTTTTAAATAAATATATCCTTATGACATTATACATACGAAAATGTATTATAAACTTAACATATTAGTATGTAAGACAAAGACCATTTGAAATAAATTAAATTTTAATACTATAACAGAAAATATTTCCAATCAACTATATAAGGATATTTTATCCTTCTACATTTATTTTTCTCTTTCTCTCATTTTCCCCTTTATCAGAATATATTAATTTTATGTTCATGTAGACTTTCTCAAGGGCTTTAAATAATAAGCTACATATTTATTATAAAGTAATAAATAATGATTGTTAAAGAGGTTTCAATTTTATCTCAAAATAATTATTCGAGTTTACTCTTATATAATTTTTTTGTTACTATTCTAAACTTTTTTTTTGCGTTGAATAAAATTTTAAAAAAAATGTTGTATTTAATTTTCAAGTATAAAAATATAGCGAATTTTCGCAATTCATTTTGTCAAAATATAATATTCAAACGCACGCGTAATTTTATTGGAATTAAGCTCAGTTTGTTTTTATCATTCAATAATATAAACATATAAAGAACTTTTTATTAAATAGTCAGCAATTTTAATCGAACCAAAATTATGTTATCGACATTTTCAAAAAAATCTTAGGAAATATGATAATTAAATTTTTTTCTACAAATAATTCAAGAAGTCTTTTAGAAAATATATTTTGAATAGCAAACGGTGATATAAGTATTCAGTAAAAATGCTCAACATTTTTTTTTGATGTTTTATCACAAACCAAACATTAGATTATAAAATAATAAAAAAAAAAAAAATTAAAATTAAAAATTATTTAATGGATAATACTCGTAATTTAGTATATAAATAAATTAAATCTTTGTCTAGAATATTATAAAAAATTATTTGAGCTTATATGAGTCATGATTTTATTTTTCTATAAATAAACTATATATTCATTAATTTATACTTAATAATTAATTTTTAGTCAAGCTAAAAAGTGTCACCGCTGGATGATTTCTTTTATCGCGGTCAACTCACGATCATTAATATTAATATCGCCCATATGCTTATTGTAAAAAAAATATAATTTACAGATTGTGTATTTATTTTAAAAATAAAAAAATTTAAAAAAATAATTTATTTATAATTTATAATTAAAAATTAGAAATTGTCGAAAACCGGTATACATTAAATTTAACCGATTTCTGTTATAAATGTTTTTCAGTTTTTCACAGTTATTCAGAAAATTGTAGGAAATTCGTAAAATAATCCATTAAAATGCCTACTAGAAAATATTTCCTACCATTATACTCTTATGATTGCGATAATCAATCTTCTGGTAAAAATTGTGCATAAAGTCATAAAAAAAACAGATATGAATCATGATAAAACCAATATATTTTCGTTTTACTTAAAACCTAAAATTAAATAAAAATAATAATCAATGGAAGTATATGGGTTTTAATAAATATATTATAAATGTAAATACATAATCATCACTTAAATAATTATTTTTGTTTTTTTTAATTTAAAATAATTATGCATGAAGAGCTGTAATAGGGTAATTTAATTGGTCGTACATACTTTATAACCTAATAAAATGATTGAAATTAGTTTACGAATAATATATACAATTTTAAAAAATGTATATAATATTTAAGAATAAATAGTTTTAACATTTTGTCTTAAAACTTGCCTGGAACGATTTTATGCTAAGTAAGGTTCATACATATTAATTGTATGTAACTCTTATTAGTAATAATTAAAATACTGAACCAAAAATATCACTAATTAAGTGTTAATTCAAAATAATTGTATGATAACATCAGGATATTCTCTAATATTTATATCTTTTTTATGATTAGAAATAATATTAGTAAATATACAAGTTTACAGGTTTATAATTTAGAAAAAAATATCCGCTCTTGACCCTTAGACTAGGTAGCTCCTATCAGCTACCTAATCAACTTATAGTTACTGAAAACACAATCAGTTCATAGGATCAATAAGCTATCAATAAAATCCAACTATTCATCGGAGTTTTGGAACACTTTTAAAAAATTCTAACATTTTATTTTGTCATTTAAACTATATTAATGCTTTATAGTTGAACTGATATTGAACTTATAGCTATTTAACTTATATTTATTAATTTATTTCTGTGTCAGTAGAATAAATACAATTCTATGTACTTTTTTTTTTTCATTTTTGCTACACTAAATTTAAATAGCTGCAATAAACTGAAGTTATTGATTACAAGTAATTGTTGAATCTTGTATCAACCATGACCAATCTATACAAATAAAATCATATTCACTCTAGCCCCATACGAAATGAACATTTAAAAAATATATCGATTTAAAAAAACCATAACTGTGAGAAATTTAACAGATGAACACCTATCCGTGTCTGGAACAGTCCACATATGCTATGTACATTGGTGACCATAGGCTTCGTATCTTACTGTCACCTGAAGCACTGCTCAACAAAATTTCCAGGTGGCGGGTGTAATGCCGATTTCTAAAAAATAAAGGTTTCGTATCGTAAGATAACAGACTGCACAGGTGACATGCTATGTAGTAATATAACTGTTGGCTCAGAATTCGATGCTGAACTAACAAGATATGGAGTGTACGCCCATTGATGATCACGCTAAACGTGACTTGCTTTTTGTATTCAAACGCCTTTCATTAGTACAGTATTCTTTGTACACGTAATTTGGGAAGCCAGTTTCAGAGGAAACGTTTGTTCGATTGTTTAATTCTGTAATGACCCGAAATAAATAAAATTAAAGGGGAAAAATGGTAATGATAATTTCTTTTATCGTAATTAGCTACCAAAATAGTAAATCGATATTTGTAATCTATAATTGTATAAATATTCGAAAAAAAGAATATCAATTCTATAACTTATTTATATAACTATATTTTATTTGATGTTAAGAAATATGTAAAATTTACGATCACATAATTTTATAAGATTAATCAGTTAATTAATAATAAATTTCATTAAAATGTAATGACTTTCTGAAGTATTAATAAACCATAAAAAAATGTACTAAAATTTTTAAATATAAGTATATATTAAATTGACAAAAGCATGCAATATTTTTATTTATACTTATATATTTTATATTTTAACAATTATGTAAATTTTTATTCAAACCATAAGTAGGTAGTTTATAAATAAAATTAATACAATGAAATTAGTGTAAAATTATACATAATTTTAGATTCTGAACGAAGTGATGGAATCTATTGATTTTACAATGATGTGTGTTTTTTTTAGATTCTGAACGGAGTGATGGAATCTATTGGTTTTACAATGATGTGTGTTTTTTTAGATTCTGAACGGAGTGAAGAATGTATTGATTTTACAATGATGTGTGTTTTTTTTTTTTTTTTTGTGTCTGTCGACACGATTTGGGGCAGTAAAAATGCTTCAATTGCCTTATGTAGCAACTTTTCTGAAAGGTAAGTGAATCTAGTTGGTACTTCGGGGAGTCAAAAGTAAAAAATTTTCAATATTTTTTAAATGTGACGGGAAAAACCCTAAAAAAATAAGGGAAAAACGGGAGTTTTTACGCAAAACCAGTTTTCGACAAAATCAAATTTTGTTTTTATTAAATTAAATTAAATTTTTATTTTGCTATAACTCAAAAACTAATCAATGTAAATACTTGAAATTTTCACCAAATGTTTAGATTAGCGTTCTCTATACACCGTTTTCAAAGTATTTTGACTTTTATTGAGCTATTTATAGACAATTGAAATTTTCTATTTTTTTAAATATTTTTTTTTAAAATAACGATAAATTTTTTTTGGCCAGCCAGAAAATTTTGAAAATTTAATACAAGATTTCTTATAAGTTGTTCCTTAACTGATAAAAAAAAAATCTAAAACCGTAAGTTACAATTTTTTTTTATAAGTGCTCAAAGTTCCAATTTATACGAAATATGCAAGAATTGCGAAAATTTGCAAATAATTTTGTGGTTGAAAATTCATAAAAATTTTTCTGTTCATACTTAAAGTTCAAAATTTTAACACTAGGTAATCTATAAGCTACTCTTCAAAAATCTAAAAAAATTTCTACCAGACTTAGAGGAAAAAGTTTTATGACTGTTTGAAATTTAAATATTTACGAAATTGCATAAAATAGCGATTTATTCTCAAACGATTTTAAATATTTGTTATAATTCAAAAAGTATAAGTCGCAGATTTTTGAAATTTCTACCAGCTGTTAAGATTGGTATTTCCTTTATGTCATATTTTTTCAACATATTATATTGATTTTTAAGCAACTTATAGGCATTTAAAATATTCGATTTTTTTACATTTTATTTTTATAATCGGTGATAAAAAAAAATTGGCTCCTACAAAATACTTGAAAATTTAATAGAAGATTCCACAGAAGTAGTTCTTAATGTCATTAAAAAATTATTAAAATCCTGTAATAACCCAAAAATATAAAGGGGGTCGTAATAACCCAAAAATGGAAAGGTTATAGGGTTATAAGGGGGTTGATTACCTTCCTCCTTGTTTAAGGGAGGGTTCTCGGGATTACAAAGGTTCGAGAGCCGATCAGTACAACTGGATAGTCTGGCGAGCTAGACAAAATAGCACTTATACTTGTTTGTGTAGATATTCTGGTGTCGATGATCTGAACACTTATAATTACTGTAGGATGATGGTGAAGTCGAAATGAAGTGAGACAGACACAGGTTTTGATGTACTGAAGTTGGACACTTTTCAACACTCACACAGATAGCTCAAAACAAGTTTGAAAGTATAAAAATCGCACGTTATAGCCACTCGACATAAAATGCTTCTTAGACAATATTATGGTCCGTGTGCCCACACTGACGACCTAAGATCAAGAAAAACGTTTTATTAATCTCACGGTCCGTGTGAACACACCGACGACCTAAGATCGAGAGCCTTGAAAAGGGTACTGTATCCCTGTTATATAGGGACGTATGGCGGGATGGACGTCGGACCGGTCCCTTTGAAGATTTGACCTACTCATGGTGTCAATAGTTTATTGTTTGTTTATATATGAAATATTTGTGTTGTCTGCGGGTATCGAAAGAACCGTTATTTTTTGATTTAACAATTTTAAGATGGAATATTGTACTCGTACATTATGACAATTAGTTCGTACAATTTTGAACCTTCGAATGATGCACATCATTACAATCCATAGACACAATTTTTTTTCATAAGCGTTTGAACTGCTAATATTGACATAAAATTACATGTAAAATTGAATATAATTTATAATATTCTAGACTGACAAATGATATCGGTTTTTTAAAATGCTCTAACTCAAAAACGAAAAACCGCAACAACTTGAAATATTCACCAAATCTTTATATTGACGTTCTATATACATGGTTATGTTTTCAAAGTATTTTGATGTATTTTGACTTATTTATAGACAATTTAAATTTTCGATTTTTCTAAATTTTTCGTTCAAAATAAAACATACTTATTACAATATTTATAAATAACATTGTATTATATTCTAGTCAAACATATCATCTCCGTTCAGAATCGTTTTTCGTATACAATGATACCTATCATTGAATTCAAATTTAACAAATCCATTATAATGACCTATCCTGTAAACGAGGTGCACTCCACCCCCAACTGTATAGCAGAGCGAGGCCCATCCGGTTCTTTTTTTTTTTTTGTACGTCCAAATAGCCACGTCCATTTGTCCTAGATTACTCTTTCCATGCCCTGAATTACTTAAATTCAGTAGTAGGTTTTAATTGTTTAAGGCACCTTACGCCTTGCGAGTTTTTAAGATATTGTTTACATTATTTGGGAGCACCACTAATTATAGATGGATATATTGTAGTGCTATTACGAAACTGATCGAATTTAGCGAGGAAAAAAACATTTAAACGAATAATAAAATCTTTATTCACTACACTTTTAGGAGCAGTGTGGTTTAGTAGTCATATAGTTGGCTACGATGCACGTAATCATTAGTTCTGACTCGACTTAGTGTAAAAAACATCCTACAGAATTAAATCTGTAGTCTCTCTCTCCTGTCAGTCTTCTGATTGCTCTACACTGTTTCCCATTGGACCAACACTACCGAAAGCGAAGTTGATGCGGTACGGGTATAAAGATGATGCGTACACGAGTCTGTTAAGATAGACATCACGTGTTTTAAAATAATTCAAACAAGCGATATATATAATTATTTTAAATAAATGAAATAATATATATAAACAAATTATGAAACAATAACGGTTTGAAAACGAATATGATAAAAATATACAATTTCGTAGATTTTTCGTAATCTCAATGACGAATATTCGTACAGTGTCGGAAAAACAGTTCGTTTCAATGGTGGTACCACGCGAACGTCATTGTGACCGTTTGCCTCCCTTGTTCGGTGATAGATGGGAGACCGGGGTGTCGTGTCGACGTTGCATGCAGCGACTTGGTGGTTGACGAGAGACATAAAAGCGCGGTCGGCGACAGACGTTTCAATAACGGCTGCCTTGCGGGTTCGCATCAAAGTCTACACACGTGATAGTTCTTTACTTAGAGAAGGGGTATATGATACTTCATTTAACCCTTCCAAGTGAAAGAGATATCGACAAAGATCTCTGACGATCGTTTCGATAGGAAATTTGAAAAAAAAAAATGTATTACACACAAATTCTAAAATATTTACATATTGTACAAATTTGAACAAATACAGTGAGTTTTAAGGCTATTTTGATTCTATTAATCAATTAATTCTATAAAACAATTTTTTTTAATGATTATATTTTCACGTATACTTAAAATAAAACTAAAATTAAATAAAAAGTAAATTTAAATTAAGTAAATATAAATTTATATTTTATAAATGCATTCAAAGTAAATTTAAAAAAATTATAAATTTTTGATTACACTTAATCTTTTTCGAATTTAAATAATTTAAATAGCTTATTCAAACGAACGATTTTTCTTTTTTTTCTTTTATTGGCAAATAATTCCATTTGTTCAATCTTCTAAAAATGAAATGTTTGAACATGAACGACGATTGACACAAACTAACTTGACATAAATACACGACATACACAATACAATGATACACTAGTAAGATGAAAAATAAAATGGAACTTATGCATATAATCAGTTTGACATACCATTAAAACGGTAAGGATGTAAGGATGTCCATTTAAATCATTCATTTATCTGGTATATAGTGATTCGAATAAAAAGTAAATTTAACATTAGTAATATACGATTTGGTTTGGAATTTTCTTTTTTGATTCTAATAAGCAGTTGATTCTAAAAATTAGTGATCACATAAGGCGGAACTTACTATCTTACTATTTAATATACTTAATACTTAATACTGAATAGATATTATACTTTTTCTAATACATTAATAAGCTTAAAAATAAAAAAATAATAAAATACATGTGTAATCTTTTTCTTTTTTTACGTTTGATTGATGTTTCTATTTCCAACTCAAATTTATAATTTTTTTTGAATAATTTTGTAGCATATTTTGGAGTTTGTATATTAAAAGCATATATCTGTAATAATTTTTCTTTTTTTTTTATAAATACACTATACGTTTTAATAACTGGAATACGACTTAACCAAAATCGAAAAAATATGACATATTTACTTATATATTTATAGAATTGTGGTTTTATTAACTATGTATCATAGTCGGATCCAGAGTGGAATAGTTGCAAGTGTTATCCCTATTGGATAAAAATAAAATATATTTGGATTAACTAAATAAAAATAAATGATGACTGTACTAAACAACACTACCACATTATTTTATTAAGAATAGGGAGGAGAGTTGGTCTAATTTCACTCTCATTATATCCCTTAGATATGCCTATGATCAACTATATCACGTAACGTCTCCTATAAAGTGACCCAAATGTAAATTAATGATGGATCCATTGTTGCTTTGTATTAAACCTGATGAATTTTTAATTTTAAATCAGTCTTACACTATACAAAATAATTGAATTAGTACTCCAGACAGCGCATTAATTATTTAATTAATTAGTAATATATAATATTTTTATAATCAAAGTATTATTGTCATAGGCATTAAAATTGCAATATAATTTTTATCACGCCGTCACCGAAAGTTGGTTTTCGACCGCGGTTGACGCGTCTTACGAGTGGTAAAGTAGCAATTCCCATAGTGCCGGGCAGTAAAGTGGAAGTCCCAAAAAGTGCTAGGCACGTATTCCTAGCACAACCAGAAACTGAAATGTACACCGTGATCCTTATACAGCATAAACTTTTAGTTAAATCTTATATTCATATTATAACCTCGCATTACGTATAAACATTTTATACGATTTATTTCGTGAATTTGTTTGCGTAGAATAATCTGTTGTTGCATAGATCACTGCATTATCTAATTCACGAATGTAGGGTCGTAACAAAAAATGTTGTGTGATTCGAGCGCGAAGTCAATTTCAGTCTTGGCTGAAATGCACACGTCGACTGTGACTGAAATAGCTCCCTTGCCGCATAATATACTATTTCCTGTAATTTTATCGATATTTCACAATAAAGTTTTGATGATTTAAAATCATGTACTCCATATTATGTACTCACTTGTAGTTTTATAAACATATATATCATTCCGTAACAGTCCCTAAAATTATGTGTAGAACGACAGACTTTGTGTAGTACGAAAAGTGCAGTGTGTATAGGGTTACCATATTTTATTTGACGAAAACCGGGAACATTTTTTTCTCGTTTCAAAAAATGTATTTATATATTAATCATTTACTACTGAGACGTCTCCTAACCGGATAGAAAGTCTGAAAGAAACATTGCTTATAGTATGGCTACTGTGGTTAGCTCATTACAGCTGACAAAATATTAATTAATGGTCAATTACTTTAGTGATAACTACAACTATCATGTGGAAACAACAATACGAAGAACGTATTCGACAAAAAAAAATAATCATTTAGTTGAGATAATAATTAAAAACAGATTTCGTGAGTAAATTATTCAACATTTTATTTTATCATGACAGTAATATTATGGTTGTTTGAACTAGAGTTTAATAAAATACAAACATATATTATTAAAGAATCATTCCGGGACAATTGACTGTCCCGAAACAAATCATCGGAACACCGGGACGCCATACTCAAAATCGGTACTGTCCCGGCCAAACCGGGACGTATGGCAACCCTAAGTGTGTAGTACGAATTTTAAAAATGTGTTCAAATAAAACCTTTATAATAATATTTTATACAATTTTATAGCTTCACATTTTTTTCAGTTCAATATAAAAAATGTCCTGAATAAATTAAATTAACAACTTTATTCATAGTTTAAATTAGTTTTTATTTTTTTAAATAACAACACTCACTTTGTGTAAACTCAGTCTTCAATCTTAAGAGTTAAGTACATAATATAAAATATTAAAACATTTAATAGGTAATAACTATTAACTTTTAACAGGAAATAATAACTTAGAAAATTAAAAATAAATAACATAAATATGAAAAATATTTAAACATTTATCAAATTTAATAACTGAAATGACAACCAAATGTCCAAATATAATAAGTAAAATAAGTTATGCGGCGTTTAGAATTACATTATAAAGGATTAAGATATATAATGGAGTTAAAAGAGAAAATTTAATAGTTTACAATGTTTTGATATTTAAGAACTAGATGCTAGACTATATAGTTTATCAATAGAATCAGTTGATTCACTTGATTCTAATGAACAATCAGTTGAATAGTCTATATCTTCTTCGTTTTCTTTCTCAACAATTGGAGTTAACATTGACTTATGAATTTTTTTCTTGGTTTGAACTCTCTGACTAATATTCAAATTAGATCTTTTGGCTACTAATTTTTCTACCCTACCTGATAGAAGTTTGTTCCTCAACTTTGTATGGATTAAACCAAAATTCGACCAATTTCGTTCACAGGCAGCTGATGAACAAGGTACACTTAACAATCTTGATGCAATTGGACAGAGTGGTTCATTTGACGCGATCCCTTGCCACCATATTGCTGGAGGACAAGTCAAGTTAATATTATTAATTAATCCAAATAAACAGTATTTGTACGGTATTCAGCCAAACAATTCAAAATATTTCCATGGTCAATTTTTAACCAATCTGCAATACAATTAATGATATGAATTGCTTCTAACACTTCTACAGCAGTTAAATTTTTTCCCTTATACCTTAGGTCAATTAGATTTGCTGCACAGTGTATTGGAATTGTAGTCAAATTGTATGGATGATAAGTGATAAATGTTGCCTGTATACCATCAATGTCTCCAATTTTAATCTTACGTCACTAATTGTTACGTATTTCAGTATATTTTTTATTGTTTAATGTTTATATTAAAAATATAAAAATAATAATAAATACGTTCTAACTTCTAATGATGATAGACCTTAGACCAACTTCTAATGATGATGGTCTAAGGTCTAACACTCTAACGTTATTTGAAAAATTACAGACTTCAAAGATTATGACATTAATACTAAAATACATATAATGGGTAATGTGGGTAATGTTATTTTTAGAACAATCAACAAATATCCAATAATATAGTACAGTAATTTATGATAACCGATCGTACGCACTACGTCGCGCGCCGTATTGATAAATGATAATACCGTTGGGTCGTTGAATGTTAATACTGGACTTTCAATATACTTTAAAATAATTTTAAGCGTAAAATATATTATTTTAATTTTTTCCAATTTTTCAATATTTTCCGGGGCTCTGGGAAAAAAACTGTTTTTTTCCGAAATTTTCCCGAATTTTTCCGGAAATTTTCCGAAATGTTGATCCCTACATTTTAACACCCCTAAAATAGAATTTGTAGCTTTGATTTCCGTTTGTTCATAAGCAACCATGCGCGTGCATACTCCTCTGGGGCAGAAGATTTTTTCAGAGCGCATAATATGGAAAAAGTTTCGAAAACCAACACTTTTGGGAAAGAAAAACTAACAAAAATTTTAATTTTGTTCACAGTAATGAATTCATTTATTAATTATACATATTTTTATTTAATTTATATTATGTATTAATGGTTGAAGAAGACTATAAGCATCGGTAAAATTTTATATTTTTTATTTAGATTCGACTGATTTGAGACTGTGTGTAGTACGAAAATTTGGTTATTTTAGGGACTGTTCCGTAAAGTATGTATATATAAATTAGAACTATTCCCATAATCCTGATAGAATGGATTACAATAGTTACGTAACCATAAAGAAGTCTATTTTAGTACTCATGAATACTTTTAGACTTTAATAAATTTCCAATATTTTTTAAATTTGATTTTGGGTAGGAATTTATATTGAAAATGAAATTATCACGACTGTTTTAATGAATTGTGAGTTTTAAATTTCATGAAAAAACATTGTATTAGTTAAGGAACGGATTTTCAATTTTTCGCTTGATACCTCCAAATATGTCCAAAAATGTAAGTTTTAATTTTCAAAATGTATAGAATCCATTATACTTTCATTAGGATTAGAGCCTTATTGAATTTTATAGTTAAAGTAATTTTTTTAAAAATTTTAATGTAATAGTAAATTCATAAGATTTATAAGCTTAATGTACCCAATAAATAATTACATTTTCATAAGCTGATGTATATGATTTTAAAAGTATATTTACGTTTATTAAAAATATACTTTCCCAAATAAATATCTATATTCAATTTTTTTAATCGATTAAATGACTGAACGTATTTTATAGGAAGTTTTCCTTTTATTGAGGCATTAAAATACATTATTCTTCTTAAATTATGGACATTTTTTATCTTAAATTGGAAAATATATAGTTTTTTTTTTTGTTGGGATATTTTTGTTTTTTAATATTATGTTGATCATATTAATGTTTATTATTTACTGTTTAGTATTTATTAAACTTTATATATTAAGTAAAATCATTGTAGGAGTTTTATTTATCATTATGTCGATGGAATAATTTACTCCATTTATGTATATTTCTAGTTGAATGTAAAATAATTCCAAAAAATTAACTCCTTAGTTAAAAGAAATGTAAGCATAAAATATGTATCAAGTAATAACGGAAATATTGCAGAAAATAAGTAAGTCCAAGCATGACACCACTCTAGTAAAATCACATGAAGAAATTGACAGAAATGTAAAGTATAATAATAATAAAAATGTTGTCTTCGACAATTACTATATCCCTCTTTCCAGGGTGATCAATATTTATACCAACCATGATGAATCATTTAAGTCCATCTTATCATCAGTATATCCGTCCGTAAAATATATTATAGCAGGCGATTACATTTTATGAAATGTATTTTTCTGCAACGATAATAATGCCTTGGTTTATAACAGTGAACGCTCGCCTTAAGCTGACGTCCTATTTAATAATTTTTCATTTTTTTGGTTTTTATCAACACAGTATTAAATAAATTTTTTTCATAATCAGATCATAACTTTTTCAAGTATTTTAAACGTATCAATGTCTCTTGCAATTGACACAATTATACCAATCGAGCATTATCTATTTCTTGTGATATAAAAACTAATGTTAAATCTTTTTCTCAATGTAATCTCATAAAATATCTATACAATTTCAAGAATAAAAATCATAGTATAAAATGCAGTTCATTGAACAACATTCTTTGGCTCACGTTATTTGATGCTATGTGTGTAAATACGACTATTTATTCCTTTTATACAATTTTACTAGATAGTATCAACAAATTTGTACGTCATAATGTACAATTAAGTTCACTAAAATCCTTGAAAAATTAGTTGAATATAAATTATTGATCCATTTTAATCATATTTTTTTTATCAATAATCAACATAATTTTAGAAAATCTAAATCTAAGAACACAGACCTGATTCTTTTTTATTAATTATTTAATATATACTGTGTCAAGTAGTATCTAAGTTTATGCAATTAATATGCTGATATAAATAAAGCATTCGCTTTTATAGACCATTTTTACTTAATTAACAAACTAAAAAATAATAATAAATAATAATTAAAAAATTTAGACCTTTTAAAGCGTAACGCTTTAGAAATAAATTATACGTTAACATTTTTTTTATTGGTACGCCCTATCTTAGAGTTTGGTTTATTCATTTCGAACTCTCGTCAAACATTTTTGTGGAATAATATAGGTATAATTCGAAGAAATTTTATAAGAACGATTACCTTTATATTAAAGTTAAGTACACTACCTATTGCAAAAGTCAAGAAATAATATAACATATCCATAGGCGAGCAAATGGGGGTATAGAGTGAGCCCGAGCACCCCTAAAATGAAAAATTAAACCCTACAATTTAAGTTAAAGAATAAGGACTCCGTATTTTACGAATGTTGCTGTAATTAAATTACATTTATTCTAAAATATTTGATAACAAATAATTGATGTTTTGTAATAAGAAAAATAAAACAAAATATTCTAAACTATTGTGTTAAAACTTAGTATCATAATATAACATTTACAATTTATAACATAACACAAATCATAAATCATTTAAAAGTTACTTGTGAAAAGTACACGAAATTCTAGAAAAATATATTCACTGGGACTCATATGCTACAATATTAAATCAAAAAAATTAACGATATGTATGTTTAATTATTTATACGTTGTAATTATAAAAACCTCTGTTATATGTTCTGTTAAAATAGGCTTACAATTATTGTAGGCACGCCCTGAAATACAAGTCTACGTACGCCTATGAATATATCCTTTTTAGGTAGTAAATTTATTTATAATGATTTTATATTTTCAAACGAACTACTGAATAGAACCGTAAACTGTACTGAGCTTTTGAATCATATTGGCATTAGAGCGCCTTCGGTCAATACTAGACGTAATACTCTTTTTCATATTGTACCAAATAAACGTAATTTTATTATTCATAGTCACATTAATAGAATATTACGTTATAATAACATACCAGTAATCTAACATTGACTTTTTCTTTAATAACAATTGTATGTGAAAAATTTTTTATTCATCCATTAGTTATATACTGTTCATTATTAATAACCTATAAATAAGTTATATGTATTCACTGTACTCTGCTCTAACGGGCGTTACTTTTAATAAATAAATAACACTAGTATTTGAAAAAAAAATTTTTCCGAAATCGAATATAAAACTCTAGTTGTTAATAAATATTAATATATCAATTTATAATTAATAATAAAATTTATATTTTAGTGAATGTTAATTGATGATATAATTATATATTATGCGTGGATATCAAAAAAACCATAAGTTGATTGGTCTTTTATCCAGCTAGGTAATAATTATTAGAAGTATTAATTATTATTTTGATAATTTACAGGAAAAAATAGTTATACATATAGTTTATATATAAAAGTATAACTGTATAAAACTTATGATTACAGATTTACTTCCTAAAAGTTTGATTACGAAAAAAAGTGATAATAAAACCACAAATAAAAGAATCAATGAACACTTTAATAAAAAGATAAACAAATCTGAACTTAAAATTATTTTGTCATTAAAAAAATTCTTAATGAAACAATAAAAAATAAATACATTTTCATAACACAAAATCAATTTTAAATATATTATAAATATTTTTATACTTTTATACATATATTATTATAAATATTTGTATGAAATAAAAAAAAATATATATAAAAATTAATGAAATATACTTTAATATATAATTTTAATATTTGATACAATTATAAATGTTGTAGAATGGTGGTAGATGCTGTTATCAGTATTTTCATTCTATTGTAAGTGATAAAATGGTATTTGGATTAAGATGAGCTTCTAACATGTTTTAATTAATTAAGTTTAATATAACTAACAATCCAAATTATAACACAAAAAATAATACAATTATAATGATTATAACAGCGGTTCCCAAACTGTGTGGCGTGCCACCCAAAGGAGGCGCGAGCACTTAACAAGGGCGGCGCGGCGCGTGATTGGAATTTTATACATATTGTTATTTTTAGATCAATTTTATGTCCGATAAAAATTTTGTAGAAACGATTATTTTATCTTATCCAAACACTATGCACGTTTATTACAAAATAATTACAGTAATTGTATTATAACTGTCGTATTCTCGTAGTGACGTAGTGTGTAATATATGAGAGTACATTTTTCTAACTTTATTCGTAATACTTTATTTTATTTCGTACTATTTTTTTCAATCATTAATTTGGAAAAATTTCTTAATATTGAATCGAAACGTAAACAAAATGAAGACAAATGTAAAGAAGAAAATAAATGTTTAGAAAATATGATAATAATTACTTAGATTTTGGTTTTACTTGCATAACAATAGATAACGAAGAACGTCCTAAGTGTATTATTTGTTTGAAAGTATTAGCTGCTGATAGTATGGTACCCAACAAATTAAAACGTCATTTGGAGACTAATCATAGTACATTAAATAATAAATCACGTGATTATTTTGTAAGACAACTTGCAAAATTAGAAAAAAAATCTTCTAGTTTCGTTAAACAGACAAGCGTTCCATTTAAAGCTCTTTTGGCTTCATATAAAGTAGCATTTCGTATTGCACAATGCAAAAAACCTCATACGATTGCCGAAGAACTTATTTTACCATCAGCAATAGATATGGTTTCTACTCTGATAGGAGTATGTGAAGCAAACCAACTTAAAAATATACCTTTGTCTAATAATACTATTAGTCGGTGAATTCAAGATATCACAGATAATATAAATTATCAGCTTATTGATAAATTAAGAAATAAAAATTTCGCGATTCAGCTTGATGAAGCATCCGATAATAGTAAAGACGCATATTTAATATGTTATGTTCGGTTTATGGATGGAGTAGATATTATAGAAGAATTATTATTTTGTAAATCTATATTAAGTGGTACTAAAGCTAAAGACCTATTTGATATCACTAATAATTTTATGGACCATAATAATATTAAATGGGAAAACTATTTGGGCGTGTACACAGATGGAGCTCAAGCTATATCTGGTCAGTACGGTGGACTTCAGGCTTTAATTCGACAAAAAGCTCTAGAAATGATATGGACTCATTGTCTTATTCATCAAGAGGCTTTAGCGTCACAAAATATAAGTTGCTCTTTAAATTATGAACTTGAAATAGTTATATAAGTAGTCAACTATGTAAAAACAAGACCTGTTAAAGCAAGATTTTTTCAAAAACTGTGAAGAAATGGGAGCAGAACATACAACATTACTGTTTTACTGTAATTCTAGATGGCTATCAAAAGGTAATGTACTTTCAAGAGTATTTGAACTAAGACAAGAACTTTATTCTTATTTAAATGGAGAAGGTTATAATAATAGCGAAATATTTGTTGATGGTGATTTTGTTATAAAATTAGCCTATTTATGTGATATTTTTGAAAAACTTAACTCACTTAATATATCTTTACAAGGTAAAGAAACTCATATTCTGCAATTATATGATAAGATAGTTGCTTTTATTAAAAAAATCAACTTATGGAAAAGAAAATTAACAGAAGAAAATGGCAAAATCACTTGTTTTCCACTTTTAAAATATTTCCTTAGAGAGAATGATCTTGAATTACCAATGAGTTTAAAGAAAATATTTTTAGAGCATCTGACGAACCTTGAAACTCATTTCATGAAATATTTCCCAAAAGACATGAAACAGTACTGTTGGATTAAAGATCCGTTCACTGAAAAGCCACCATCAAATTTCACAACTACAGAAGAGGAACAATTAATCGACATTTCATCCGATTCTTCACTACGAATGTAATTTTCTTCATATTCACTTTTAGGATTTTGGAACAGTATTAAAGATGAATATCCTGAAGTTAGCAACAAAGCTTTACGTATATTAATACCATTTTCCACTTCGTATTTATGTGAAGCAGGATTTTCAGCTGTAGTCGTATTAAAATCAAAATATCGGTCCAAACTCAATGTGGAAAAAGAAATGCTTGTTGCAGTAACTACATTAATTCCTGATTTTGAAAAATTAATAAACGAAAAACAAGCACATTGTTCGCATTAATTAGTTTGAATAGAATAAAATAATAAGTTTACTGTTTTTTTTTCATAAAAATTTAAATTTAAAACTAATAAATATTATATATTATTATTATTAATATTATATACAATTTTTAACCTTTTTTATTGAATATTCTTTGAGGGAGGCGTGAAAAAAATGTTTAATTATTTGGGAGCCTTGAATGAAAAAAGTTTGGGAACCGCTGGATTATAACATTATTTATTATTTTATGTTATTAATTTATTATTTTATATTATTATTTTGTATTTTATTATATATTTTATAACCGACGGCAGTCTGTTAAAGGTTGTCGTCCACTGTCGGCCGGACCGGTTAAAGATCGCATTCTCGCGGACATAGAGTGACGTAGAGAGCCACATTCATTTTGATAATGACCACGACATTCTTTTCTGCCACAACAAAATGAAAGTTACCTTATAATATTGATATTATTAGTTCATTTTATCACCGCTAGAAATTATTATCCAACGGAAATTCCTTGTATTATTCCTTATTGATGTGATTATTCGAAAATTAAATGACGATTAAATCAAGAGGAATTTGAACTAAAGATATCAGTATTTAATAAGTAAATATGGTAGTTCAAAAATCAATATTAAAACCCATATTCATAGATCATGATAAATATCGTTATTTTAGTACCTATAAAAAAAAAAAAACCAAAAATCACATGGCAGTATTTGGTGGCTATACCTATAAGAGTGCAAATCAGTATCCACAAAACGTAAGATACATTGAACGAAATTTGTTGTACGTAATAAGGTTCGGTATCAAAAACAAAACCAATGCGGCCGACAGCAGGCCAAATTCTATAGCTAAAACATTACTTATCATATTAAGCTAATGTTAGGCCACGCAAAGTCAAACAATAAATTTAATTTGGTTATAAATTATAATTATTATTGGTACAAATGAAAAAAAAAATTGAAGTGCTCAAGATCACGATATTATCGTCATATCAATTTCGTTGATAGTAAATATTTATCGAAGAACTTTATTGATATTTTTAAATTATTGATATATCGTTGACGTCCTTACATAGAAGGAATCGTTTTAATAATTGTACTTAAATTGTTGATGACTATGCGATATGTATTGCAAACATAGTGATGTAACAGATAAGTAATTTAACAATAGATAATCTTTTTCATTTTATAGCTTCTGCTTTTAAGACCACACCGCTAAATACAAATCTTACCGTCTGTTCCTATCCTCTGCATCTTATTTCCATCTTATATCTGGTTTTACGTTTTTAATATAATTTTTCACACAATTTCTCATCTTAATTTCAACTTACTTTTACCTTCAACTACCTTCAACTACCTTTTAGGGTCTTCTTTAATCATCCACTTAACCTTGATCGATCCTTATTTACACTAAGCATAATTTTAAAGATGATGTTTCATTAAAGTTTCCATTTTAATTTATTTCTACTTTTTTAAGTTTCTATAATTTCACTGCCGCAACAGTCCAATAGGAATTACAATGTACCACATAAAGTTAAAGCGGGCAATACCTCACAATGTTTGAAAAATCGTTACTCAAGTTTTGCTATTTAAAATCAAAGTTTTATGGTAATAGCCCCAGTGTATTAATCTCAATAAAACTGTTTTCTAACGCGTGCATTATTACAGAACGCAACGAGTATCGAAAACACAGTACGTATACGTTAATATATATATTAAATATTAATTTCATAAGATATGGCATACGTTTTAAAATCTAACATTTTTCATTCGTTTCATTCTTCTATTGCTTACTGTGCATATAAAGCGGAACTTCATAAATGAATTATCTGATGGAAAGTAGGTAATATCACGTTAATGCAGTTCACAGAGTTTATGCAATGCAATATTATCGTAATAATATTTGTGCAAAATAAAATGCGTATAATACGTAGACCTTATAATAATAAAACCAACAAGAATATATTTAGCTACCAAGGTAAAACCTCAAGTGCTCACTAGGTACTTGGAGGAAACATCTGTTTTTAACTGTTTGTTTTCAACCGTCTGGATAGTTAAAGGTCATGTCCAACAAGAAAAACTGTGGCACTTATACATTTGAGTGTTACATATAAAGTGTTCTTCAAAGGTTCTTTGCATTCTAGTATTTATAACGCGTAGAACGTTACGTGCTCGCTTTCAACAAACTACAGTTAACAGTCGAATTTAGTTATTACTTTCAATAGTTGTGTCGACATAAAAAAAAAAAAAAAAAATATATATATATATATATAAATATTGTAAATTTGAATTATGGTAATAAACGTGATGATTTAAACTGATGTTTTCATTGTCTTCATCTCCATTGGTATATGATTTATGAACAATCGCTTCCTTATTTTGATCGTATACCTACTACAGATTGTTTGGCTTCTTATGGCCTTTATCATATATTCATTGGAATTACTCTGAACATTATTTATATGGATTTGGACTTGGAATTTTGGATGTTTATTAATTGCTCTCAAATTAACTTTTAACCGAAAAGAAATCTATCGATTCCACTGGCTACCAACTCCGTTGAAATTTTTATGTATTAATTCCACCGACTATCAATCCGCTAAATATATATTTGTAAATTATTTATTTCAGCTAAAATCGCGGATTATCTAGTCGGTTTTCATAGTACCTATAGTAATATAATCTATAAAAATTTAATTGAAAAAAGATTTATTTTATTATATTTATTTAATGAAAAATTTAATATTTTCAAACTATAGAAAACGAAGATTTTATACTCGATGTTGACTATGAACAATATTTTATTTTACTCTAAAATTTAAAGTTGGTAATTGCTTTGCTATTGTAACAAAATATTTGTATATGGTACATTTTATAGTTGCCCTAAATATTTGTATAAACTATTTACCGTTCATAATTTTTAAAATGGGTATTATGTTCCATTATTGTACATTTTACTGCCGAAAAAATGTCAAAATACCTTTACTAATGTATTTAAACAGTGGTGCAATAATTGGGAGTGTTGGGTATATGATTCACAAGTTCCCCGGTTTTGGGGAGTTCCTTGATTTCATATACGATATTTCTACTGTAATAATAGATCTGTAATATATATTACAATAGATAAATAATAGTTATTAACTAAAGTCATTAGTAAGGGTCCTAGTTTGGAAATGTTCACAAGGGCTCTCATTATAAGATTCCACCTCTATATTTAGATGTATTGTGGACAAATTTTCAGCCGAAAAATTTACATTTCAATTAAATTATATTTGTTGCTGATTTTGAAGAAGTTATAAATTTAAGAGTAGAGGTCTCTATTTCATGTGTAGTTAAATTCACGGATACACGTGAAATTAAATTTCACGTACGCAATCACGTGACTTTATGAATTTAAATACACGTTAATCCGTGAATTTAAATTCACGTGAGTCCATGAATTTTGTTATTGAATCACGCGTTTATTATAACATTTAAAATTTTATTTTCAATGCATTAAATATCTTCCAATAGCTTCCTAATTCCTAAAAAATTACTATAATAATCTAGTAAAACCGTAGTCTTTAACGATTCGTAGACCGTAGTCTTTAACGATTCGTAGAAATTTCCACATCGCTGTCGTGTTCGTACTGCATAGTATATTCATTAATCTACCCGTCCCGTCATTTTATGATAATATTGTTTATGAAACATTTATTTTTAGAATATTAAGTATAAATTTTTTTAGTTATTTGTTTTTACGGAAATTATTAAAATATATCATTAACATTTAATGAATTCAGTGAATATTATGTTTTAAGCACACGTGAAATAAATATCCGTGATTTACTAATTAATTACATGTTAATTAAATACACGGATTTTTAAATTTAAGTTCATGTGAACAAAAAACACGTGATCACGTGAAACTTAATTCACGTTCAAATTCGAGAGCTCTATTTAAGAGCAAAATTTGTATGACCACAAATGTAGATCATTGAATGCAAATTTAATTTAACTCAAAGTTGGTGGTAGTATTTACAACACATATACAAACTTTTTATTTTTATTTTTTAAATTATTACATAGGTATATATTACAAACATAAACTATATCATAAGTTTATAAATTTTATACAACGATACCAATAGTGAAATTGAACAGTGGTTGAAATGGATATATAGTTCACCATTATTGAATGCAGAAGAAAATAAGTGAAAGCTTTATTAAAAAATTTTTGCCAGTCGTTCCTGATGACACAAAGGTTTGAAAAATTCTTTGATTATTCATATGTATATGTTACGGGTAGAGTTCAAAAATGGCTAGTGTGCATATTACCCGGGTATAGTACACGTTATCCATGTGAACAGTATAATATGTACATTTTCCATTTTAAATATATGCAATTTATACATTATTCAGTTTGCTATGGATAAATTATGAAGTAGAAAAAAAAACTAAATCATATTAATTCGAAAGTAATATATTTATTAAGTAAATTGATCATTGTTAAATTATTATTTTAAATAGGAATAAATTTAAAAAATTAAATATACCTAGTTATTTCTTGGAACAGATCAAATTCGAGTACCATTTGGAGTTACAAAGTATCCCCCTAGATTTAAATTTATTTGTACATTTACTTTTACACAAACATTTTTCAAAACCATGATCATTGAAAAGATATTGTTCATTACCTAGCTACCTTACATAAAAAATTGTTCGTAGCTGATACTTAAAATATCTATTAATGGTCTATTGTGATTTATTCGTTATTTTTTCGGTTAACTTTACATTTCTTATTTCAGGTAATATGTTGTATTTTGATTCCGTTAAATGCACCGAATTCTCACTATTTTCATTAATGTATTTATTAAAACTCTCATAAAATTTAACTTTTTAAAGAAACATTTTCACAAATTAAATAATCAAACTTTAATAAGTCAAACGAATGAACTCAAAAACCGATAGCATCGTACCGAAGTTGAAAATTGTTTTACAACATCAGTGCACACGTTTTATAAAAATGTGAAATTGATATTTTATCGTATTTTATTTTGTCAAAACACTTTATTGGATCAAAAATAAATAATGTACAAAATAAATATTTTACAAATAATATTTTTAATTTGTCCAACAGGCATGGGTAGTGTTCACATTACCCGGGTAATGTGTACATTACTCTATTTTCGTACTTTACCCGTAATATATATATATATATGATTACGTTTCTATTACATTATAACTTTTTCAGAATGAACAATAAACAGTTGTAAATTGTTTCATTCTAAACTTAACATACAATTCACTAATGCGCATCCAAATATGCGAGTATACCATACTTATATACTTTACATATATGTTATTTAGATATATGCTCAGGAATTTTCATTTCTGGATGTTTATTTATTACTTATATAGGAATAAATATTAAAATGAGATATCTTTTGCAAAGTTATAATAATTTACAATAATTTTAAAATTATTTTTGTATTACAAAATATTTGTTAAATTAGAGAATAAATCAAGTTTACGAGACTATTCTTAAGCCATTTTATAAAGTAAAATTATTGTTATCAATTCAATTTGAAAGTCTCTCAGCTAATCAGGAAAGATGTGTTATCTTTATTTTAGCTTCTTTAAATAGTTGTCGAGACTAATAAGTTATGTTTCACATATTTTTCAAGTAGTAGAAACAGTGGCTTTAGCAAGATTGAATGATTCTTTCGAGTCTTGAAAAATGTCATGAAATGGTAGTAAACCATATTTAAAAAGCAATTTATAAAAAAGGATAACTTTAATTTTATTTGAAAATAATAATTAAATCGGAGTACAAATGCATGATAATAATCTTTTATATTTACAGCAACTGATTTCGCTATTTCAAAATTGAAAATTGAAAATGATTTAATTTTTATTTTTTTTTACCATTGAACCATTTCACTTAAGACCAGGGGGGATCTGTTTTCATATTTTTTCACATCTGGATTTTAGAATATTGTAATTACCTATTTGTAACTGTGGAATATTAAATTTGAAGCACTTATCATTTGATATAAAATTAATGATATCTTATTAAGTATATGGTGTTGATAGGGTCAATACCAGATTTAGCCGATGTACAGGGGTACAATGCAACGGGCCTCAAGCTTTTATATCGGGGAACTCAAGGGGCCTATAAAACCAAAATTGAAAATTGTCTGTATCGTTATATTTTTAGCTTTTTTCAATTTATTTATTAATTATGTTACTTAAATATATTATTTTTAGTTATTTACTATATCAATATGCATGAAATTAATATATAAATATTATGTTGAGCAATTTTTTTTTAAGGGACATCCAATTGGTATTTGCAATCCGGCTACTGAGACATAGAACCAACACTGGACGTGGTAGTGAATAATAGTCGTTATCACAATTTAAATCAAATAATACCATTTTATATACCTAGGTTTATCTTTAACCATAATAATAACACAACATCAAATAAGTGTTTAAAAATTATTTGATATCTATCATATCACACACCTATATAAATTATAACAATTCAAAAAACTTTTTTTATATCTGAAATCTCAATTGTTTTTTTGGAAGTGTTCATAAATCAGTCATTCGACAAAAAGTAATTAGAACGCTATCTTTTGGAGAGTAATCAACATAGATTTAGAACTGTTTTGTAGGTTCGTACAACTTCTTTTGTAGAACCGAATTATGTAATTAACTACAAAAAACCGCTTTCTAAGTTATTACAATTGAAGACCTGGGGGCAACAAAAGGACATCTCCAATAAATTAAATTTTTCAGGACGAACAAATAACTATTTTAAAATTCAAATTATAACTTTAAAATTTAACAAAAATGATATTTTGATTTAAATTTAATTATTATAATAGAGACTAATACTTAAATGGTGAAAATCAATTTTTTAAAATAGCCAAAACCAAAAAATAAAACTTAGAAGATGTCTGGTTGTTGCATCGTAATATAATTTACAAAGTTATATTTTGATAAATATGTAATATTTTTATTATTATAAAATTTTTTTACTAGGTACATTGTTTAACTTAATTTAATATATTTTAGAATGTGTGTGTGTTTCCAAATAAAAATAATTTATTATTATTATTTATAAATAAATAAATAAATAAAAAAAATTTATTAGTGTGCTTTTTTATGATAATACATAATATTTTTAAACATAATTTAATTTAACAAAATATTGAAATAAAATAACTTATGACTTTATATAACAAACAATGAGCAATAAAATATGGCAAATTCTACATCCACATATTACAAACAAGTTCATATACTTAAAAACAAAATCAACAAAATATAAATGAAAGTAAAATCTTTTAAAACATAATAATACATAGTAAATTATTTTGAAATAACATTTCATTAAACAAAATATTGAGATAAAATATGGTAAGTTCCACATCAACATATTACAAACAAGTTTATATAAAAACAAAATCAACAAAATATAAATGAAAGTAAAATCTTTTAAAACGAAATAATACATAATTTTTAAATAAAATTTCATTAAACAAAATAATGAAATTAAATAACTAACTTATGACTTTATCTAATAAACAATGAGCGATAAAATATGGTAAGTTTCACGTCCACATATTACAAACAAGTTCAAATAAAACGAAATATAAATGAAAGTAGAGACCAACATTTGGTGTAACAACCAGACATATCCGGATGTGTCTGGTTGCTACATCAAATAATAAACCAGACATCTCCATTTGTTTAATATCTCAGTATCTAAGAATCGGACATGTCTGGTTGTTGCGCCAATCAACGTGTTTTTATTTTTTTGATAATATAAGCCGAAAAGTGATTTTGACCAAAATATGGAGATGTCTGGTTGTTGCCCCTAGGTCTTCAATTTTGATGTAGGAGTAAAATATTGCCATTTGATATAAAAATGATAATATCATATAATATCTTTTATTATAAGATTGCAAATTAATAAATATTTATAATAGTCAATATGGAGGTAGAACTCCCTAATCTTCCCCCCTCGAGCGCGCCTATGAAGTTAAATGTATTGAGTTTTCCAGTCGTAGATAATAATTATTGAATTATTAGTAATTTAAATTACACACACACACACACACACACACACACACACACACACACACACACACACACACACACACACACACACACACACACACACACACACACACACACACACACACACACACACACACACGCACACACACACACATATATATTTTCAATTATATATACAATTTAACATTTACAAATTTTTACTTCATTTTATAAAAATAATAATCACTAATAATCATATAATATATTTATAATTTGATTGTTATGTCGGTTGTGGACTAAAACTACTGTCGAGTTGGCATCACTGGTCATAGTCAAGCACAGTTGTTGATGACTGGTGACAGAGAATGTCAACAGTTAGTGTGTGGATGACAGTGATTGGTAGTTTTCTGTGCGTCATTTTATTTTTCTTAAAACATTTTGTTGATGTCTTAAGTACTCAGATATTTTTCATTATTATTATTATTTAGATTTAACAAATGTTTAAAATATTTTATTTAAAAAAAAAAAAAAAAAACATTTATAAAAACTATTATGGTAACTTCATGTGTACACTGTATCTATATTGTTTTAAACAAATTAATATATGACACGTCGATTATTGTGTAATTAACAGTCGACGAATTCAACATGTATAAATATCCGGCAAAATCGATAGTCCATGAAGTTCACATAATCAAATATTCGGCGTAATTGATATTAAGACGGATAAATAATTAAAATCTCGGAATTTTCTCTTGTATTTTGCTTTTATCCATAACTTTTAGATACTTATTTTGTGAATAAGGAAAATTTTTTTTGTGTCTAACCTAAGTTGATAAATTTAGAATTTTACAGAAATTATTTTAAAGTTTTTGTCTTAGATATACAGATGTTTAGGTATACAGAAAGTTCCTTACATAATTTTTAATTAAACAATATAATTAATAATTTTGAATAACGTTATAGAATACTATAACTATTACTATTACTATACTATAACTATGCTATTTATTATAATTATTTTAGATTTTATCTATATTTGCTTATAATTCAGTTAATACAATTCTTAAATAACTATATAAATGTATAATTGTAAAACCTCGTTGGTTAAATAAATTTCTTAATAACTTATTTTGTTAAGACATTAACATAAAACTGAAAATGTAACAGTGTTTTTGTTGTAGCATGAAATTCAACGTTATATGAATTTATAATAAGTTTTCTTTCTAAATTAATAAACTCAAATCGTAAAAAATATCCTTTTTTAATGTACCTTCCATGTTCGATTTTTGATTTAATGAAATACTACGTAAAACTTTTGATGCAGTATTATTATCTGAAAAAGTGTTTACCGGAAGAAAAATAAAAAAGTAAATGAATAAACCTTACTATAACATCAATAAGGTGTTTTTCCTTTTTTTGAAAACTAAAAGAATTTTAGAATAGCATTCTTCTATAACCACTTCATACTTTGCCCACCGATATTAAATATGTTTAATAGACTTTATATTTTATATTTGAACCATAACTTTTTTTAAGTAGTTGTGACAAAAATTAAAATATTTATTTTATTTGTTAGATATTCAATTTGAAAACATATGTTTAAAAACATATTTTTACATTGTTTTTGTTATCATATAAATACAATCTGTATCATTGACACAATAAACATAGGTTAAGAATAAAATACGAATACAGTTTAAAGAAAGAAGCCACCTAGTGGTGACAATTTTATAGGCTTGCCATTCGTCTTGGATCGACCTGGACAGTCCTGGTGTTCTGGACGATCATTCATTTTGTCCCGGTTAATAGAATCTGAGAGAAAATAACATTTAATATAACATTATTATATTTTATAATAATACATAGAATAATATTGTACATTATATCATTAAATTATGTTTATTGACAATAATAATGTATTTTTGTACTAGCTAATAAATATTTAAATTACAAAAGGTTTTACTTATTTTTGAATTCATATGAACGTAAGCATCAAAAAAAAAAAAAAAAAGGTCATTTAATATGATGTCCCGGTATAGGGATTTCCTAATCTGACAACCCAATGCTTTCATTGAGGAGCTTAAATGCATATGTTAGTTGTATAAAAGATCACGACACCAATTATGCTTAAGTCGTCTTGGAGGATTACCGAGAATAATAGCAGGCACTAGGTTTTAATTAAAGGATTTGTATGGAGAGGTTAACCTGTCATGAAACCTTTTATAATAGAGATGGGCTTCTTCGTTTAGCGTCTTTAGATTTAGATCTGTGTGAAGTGTATGTTTTGATACGTAAAGAGGTGCATTTGTTAGTTTATTTAGGGAAATATTTTGAAAGTTTTGAATTTTGTTTAAGTTTGACTTTTTTTTACATTTCCCCGGAGTTGAATACCGGAGATTTAGACAGGTTTAAGTAGAGATTTATACATGAAAAGCTTAACATTCAGTGAGAATATTTATTATAATATAACAGAGTTTTCAACGTTCGTAGTTAGTTATTTAAAGTCAACATTTTGGATTTAATGTGACAGGTCCGAGTTAGTCTTTGATTAAGGTAAAACCGAGATACTTGACCGTTAGAAAGTAGGTGATTAGGTTTTGATGTAAGATAACGTTGGGGCAAGGATCAAGTCTAGAGTAAAGGTTGTATGTATCGATTTGCTTGAATTAACTTTATATCGCCATTTAGTAAACCGACTTTCTATTGAGTGTATGTGATTTTGTAGATTGGATAAAGCAATGGTAAGGTTAACATTGATAGATATTAACATATTATCGTCTACATAATCAGCTAAAAATGTAAATGGAGTGTTGGGTTGATTTGAAACGTAAATATTATAAAGTATAAGAGAGGAAAAGACTCTTTGAGGTACACAATCATTTATAGCAGCTATGTCAGAGAAGGCTGAACCGGAACAAATTTGAAAATGTCGATTTGAGAGGTAGAAATTGATGTTTAAGGAATATGCTGGTCGTACAAACCTTTTAAGTTTATACAGCGAGTCATTGTTCCATACACGATCGAAGGCCTGAGATGTGATGAGTAACATCATAATACATTTATTATATTTGTATGTATTACAATCGCAATTTATTAAAATTTCTCCACGAATCAATTCATTTTTCTAATACACTTAAAACACAAATTGTCTAACTACTTTGGTATTGAATATCATATGGAATTTAACTACACGTAGAGAGGTAGATTATGCTATGGCATCGTGTTAAAAATACAAGTTGTTATAAACTTCGGAAAAAGTATTATCCTTCAGATGCTTCAGATTTTATAATGATTTTTCAAAAACTTTTTGATTTTACAGTTAAATTATACGTTTTTTTATGCCATAACATATGATGTGAATTTTTAAATATCTTATTCATGGAGCGGAATAGATTAAATTCCTATTTTGAAAATATAATAATATTTTATATGAATTTATATTATTATTTAAGCATCAAGTAAATAATAAGTGTAAATAATATTACATTTATTTTAACATTATATATATATATATATATTGTTATATAATCATATAACAATAATTATTTTAAAAGTGTCTAATCTAGTGTGTACAATTTTATTGTAAGTAAAAACAAACGTTTTCCATATCGTCATGACTAAACAATATATTTCAAATGTTAGGAAATACTATAATGATCAACCCTTAAATTTAAAAAGATTGCATTTATATTTTCGTCATAAACGTGAGTCACTACAAAATATTTTCAGTAGGTTTTTGCATAAAAGTTTTAAATTTTTAAATTTAATAAACCTTTATTCAAATAGGATATGAGAATATATGACATTGTTCCATTAAATAATAATGATCTACACTTCAAGACGGTACTAACAGAAAATTTGTTATACATAATTTATTAAAAAATTTAAAATTCTATTTAAATAATTATTTTTTCTTTTTAAGTATTTTATCAAGATTTATAATCTGATGTGTTTGGAGTTAATCATACAGAATAATGTATAAACTTGTTAACAATATTTTATCATTTTATCACTGTAAAATTATAATGCATACTAATCAAGGTACTAATCTTAAGGTATTTTAATTCTAACCATATAGATAATAATTTTTATACACAGTAGTAAAAAATTCGCAAAAAATTATTTAAAAAACTTTAAAAAAACACCAAGCTAAGTAAGATTAGGTTTTAGGTTTTTTACTTGTAGTGGTTATGGTGACACCTTTGTCTAAAATCCATATGTTATTACTTAATATATTTTATACGTAATATGCAATAGCTTTGTTGAAAATGTTTGCCAACGATAAAGTAATTTTTTCTTTACCTTTTTTTAATGTCTTGTAAATTTTGGTGTATATTTGAACAACTGTAAATTATTATGGTTTTATAGAACCATTTTTACATTTTGCATACTTAATTTAAATACTTAAAAACATTTTTCATGCATATTATAGATTTTTATCTATTCAAAAGTATTTTTTTTTTAATTTTTAAAAGTGGACAAGTAATTATGAAAATAAAACTTTATCTAATGTTTGATTACATTTAATAAACAAACTATATATATTATTTGTTTGAATAATTTGTCTATTTGTCATCAAATTGATGAATTTTGCTTACTTAGTAATACAATTTGTATAAATTTAGAAAATTCGTTTTTACCTTATCATACAACTGTGTATATAAAAATTAAAAATCTAGAAAATATTTTTATTTACCATACATCCCTTACTAATTTTCAACTACAGCTTTTAGTTGCAGGTCAATTTTCCTGCTTGATTCGTGTTCTAATTGATAAAAATTAATGAATCATAGTTTATTTTTACTTGTAAAATCTATTTATAGATCTTTTGTAGATTATAAGTCCGATTATTATTAATATTAGGACATAAGGGTAGAAATATTGATAATTTTTTGTACATATTTTTTTTCGAAACATCTGAGTATTTGAACTAAATATTTGTTTCAATAGCAACCAAATATTAATAATAAATTTATATTTTGAATATTTGTAACATATTTCAACATTTAAAAGAAATTTCATGCAGTTAAAAAGCATCTCACACTATTTTAGTATAAACTGTTTAATTATTTTTTCTTTTTTACATTAATAGTTATTTATTTTAGATTCTGAACGGAGTGAAGAATGTATTGATTTTACAATGATGTGTGTTTTTTTTTTTTTTTTTTTTTTTTTTTTTTTTTTTGTGTCTGTCGACACGTTTTGGGGCAGTTAAAATGCTTCGATTGCCTTATGTAGCAACTTTTCTGAAAGGAAAGTGAATCTATTTGGTACTTTGGGGGGTCAAAAGTAAAAAATTTCCAATATTTTTTAAATGCAACGGGAAAAACCATAAAAAAATTTGGGAAAAACGGGAGTTTTTACGCAAAACCAGTTTTCGACATAATCAAATTTTTTATTTTGCTATAACTCAAAAACTAATCGATGTAAATACTTGAAATTTTCACCAAATATTTAGATTAGCGTTCTCTATACACCATTAAATTTTTCAATATTTTTTAGTATTTTTTTTTTAAATAACGATAAAATTTTTTTGGCTGCCTAGAAAATCTTGAAAATTTAATACAAGGTTTCTTATAAGTTGTTCCTAAACTGATAAAAAAAAATCTAAAATCGTAAGTCACAATTTTTTTTTATAAGTGCTCAAAGTTACAATTTATACGAAATATGTAAAAATCACGATAATTTGCAAGTTATTTTGTAGATAAAAATTCATAAAATTTTTTCTGTTCATACTTAAGGTTCAAAATTTTAATACTAGGTTATCTATAAGCTACTCTTCAAAAATCTTTAAAAAAATTTCTACCGAACTTAGAGGAAAAAAATTTGGCTCGTACAAAATACTTGAAAATTTAATAGAAGATTCCACAGAAGTAGTTCTTAAAGTCATTCAAAAATTATTAAAATCCATAGGCACAATTTTTTTTTATAAGCGTTTGAACAGCGAATATTGACAAAAAATTACATGTAAAATATAATATACTGTAGAATGTTCTAGACTGACAAATGATATCGGTTTTTTTAAAATGCCCTAACTCAAAAACGAAAAACCGCAACAACTTGAAATTATCATTAAATCTTTATATTGACGTTTTCTATACATGGTTAAAATTTCAAAGTATTTTGACATATTTTGACTTATTTATAGACAATTTAAATTTTCGGTTTTTCTAAATTTTTCGTTTAAAAATAAAATATACTTATATAATATTTATAAATAACATTGTATTATATTCTAGACTAACATATGAACTCCGTTCAGAATCGTTATTCGTATACAATGATATCTATCATTGCATTCAAATTTAACAAATCCATTATAATAATGACCTATCCTATAAGCGAGGTGCACTCCACCCCTAACTGTACAGCAGAGCGAGGCCCATCCGGTTCTTTTTTACATGTAATTTTATGTCAATATTCGATGTTCAAACGCTTATAAAAAAAAATTGTGCCTATTATCTTCGATTAAATTTTCAAGTATTTTGTAGAAGCCAAATTTTTTTTATCACCGATTATAAAAATAAAATGTAAAAAAATCGAATATTTTAAATGACTATAAGTGGCTTAAAAATCAATATAATATTTTGAAAAAAATATTGCATAAAAGAAATACCAATCTTAACAGCTGGTAGAAATTTCAAAAATCTGCGACTTAAACTTTTTGAATTATAACAAATATTTAAAATCGTCTGAGAATAAACCGCTATTTTATGCAATTTCGTAAATATTTAAATTTCAAACAGTCGTACAATTTTTTCCTCTTAGTCCGGTAGAAATTTTTTTAAAGATTTTTGAAGAGTAGCTCATAGATAACCTAGTGTTAAAATTTTGAACCTTAAGTATGAACAAAAAAAATTTTATGAATTTTTATCTACAAAATAACATGCAAATTATCGTGATTTTTACACATTTTATACAAATTTGAGAATTAAGGGCTTATAAAAAAAAATTGAGTTAACCGATCACCGATATTTTTTAGTTACGATAAGTTTAACTTATTATAAACCTAGTATAAAATTTTCAAGAGTTTTCGCTCAATCAATTAAATTTTATAGATGTTTAAAAACAAAAATTTAACAAAAATCGAAAATATAAATTGTCTATAAATAAGTCAAAATATGTCAAAATACTTTGAAATCTTAACCATGTATAGAGAACGTCAATATAAAGATTTGGTGAAAATTTCAAGTTGTTGCGGTTTTTCATTTTTGAGTTAGAGCATTTTAAAAAAAACCGATATCTTTGTCAGTCTAGAATATTATACATTATATTATATTTTACATGTAATTTTATGTCAAAATTCGCTGTTCAATCGCTTATAAAAAAAAATTGTGCCTATGGATTTTAATAATTTTTGAATGACTTTAAGAACTACTTCTGTGGAATCTTCTATTAAATTTTCAAGTATTTTGTACGAGCCAAATTTTTTTTATCACCGATTATAAAAAAAAAATGTAAAAAAATCGAATATTTTAAATGCCTATAAGTGGCTTAAAAATCAATATAATATTTTGAAAAAAATATGACATAAAGGAAATACCAATCTTAACAGCTGGTAGAAATTTCAAAAATCTGCAACTTATACTTTTTGAATTATAACAAATATTTAAAATCGTTTGTGAATAAACCGCTATTTTATGCAATTTCGTAAATATTTAAATTTCAAACAGTCATAAAATTTTTTCCTCTAATTCCGGTAGAAATTTTTTTAAAGATTTTTGAAGAGTAGCTTATACATAACCTCGTGTTAAAATTTTGAACCTTAAGTATGAACAGAAAAAATTTTATGAATTTTTAACTACAAAAAAACTTGCAAATTATTGTGATTTTTACATATTTCGTATAAATTGTAACTTTGAGCACTTATAAAAAAAAATTGTGACTTACGATTTTAGATTTTTTTTTATCAGTTAAGGAACAACTTATAAGAAACCTTGTATTAAATTTTCAAGATTTTCTAGGCAGCCAAAAAAATTTTATCGTTATTTAAAAAAAAAATACTTAAAAATATTGAAAATTCAATTGTCTATAAATAGCTTAATAAAAGTCAAAATACTTTGAAAATTTAATGGTGTATAGAGAACGCTAATCTAAATATTTGGTGAAAATTTCAAGTATTTACATCGATTAGTTTTTGAGTTATAGCAAAATAAAAAATTTGATTATGTCAAAAACTGGTTTTGCGTAAAAACTCCCGTTTTTCCCAAATTTTTTTATGGTTTTTCCCGTCGCATTTAAAAAATATTGGAAATTTTTAACTTTTGACCCCCCAAAGTACCAAATAGATTCACTTTCCTTTCAGAAAAGTTGCTACATAAGGCAATCGAAGCATTTTTACTGCCCCAAAACGTGTCGACAGACACAAAAAAAAAAAAAAAAAAAAAAAAAAAACACACATCATTGTAAAATCAATACATTCTTCACTCCGTTCAGAATCTAATATAATATAATGTAGAATGTTCTAGACTGACAAATGATATCGGTTTTTTTAAAATGCCCTAACTCAAAAACGAAAAACCGCAACAACTTGAAATTATCATTAAATCTTTATATTGACGTTTTCTATACATGGTTAAGATTTCAAAGTATTTTGACATATTTTGACTTATTTATAGACAATTTAAATTTTCGGTTTTTCTAAATTTTTCGTTTAAAAATAAAATATACTTATATAATATTTATAAATAACATTGTATTATATTCTAGACTAACATATGAACTCCGTTCAGAATCGTTATTCGTATACAATGATATCTATCATTGCATTCAAATTTAACAAATCCATTATAATAATGACCTATCCTATAAGCGAGGTGCACTCCACCCCTAACTGTACAGCAGAGCGAGGCCCATCCGGTTCTTTTTTTACATTAAAAGTTTTGTCGACAGTTAAATTTAAACATTTGTGATTTTATTTTTTTTTGTATAATTTTTAATGTTTTTATAGATATACATTTGTATATTAATTTTTGTGATTAATTTAAAATGTAAACTTAAATAAATAATTTAATAAATTAATTATTATAAATGCATTTTTAGAAAATCAATATATATATATGTATATATCCTAGTTATTACCATTTTTGTTGGTAATAATCGAGAAATTATAATTATATCGACTTGAAAATGTGTAACATCAATTCTTGTGTTATTAGGGTTATCATTAATTAATAATTATATTGTTATTCTATACGAGAAAATAAATCAGTTTACTGTCCTTAGTATATCATATTACGATGCGCTGAATAACGATGTTCGGTGTAATTTCTAGGTGACCTAGTCTATAATAATCACAATAGCAATAATAATAATAATAATATTAATAATCGTATTAATGATAATTAACATCGACTGAAATTTATAATACGAGAGTGGTACGTGACACAAGTCATATATGCGTAAGTCATTTATGTTTTTGTCACCCAGTCGTAAAAAAACATTTTATTTAAATCACTTGTCGTTTAGAGCGTCAAATTGTATAAAGTACACAAAGGTAATGGCGTGGATTTTCACGACTACCATCTCATAAAAGTAAATACCTACTACGAATGGAATAATTTCAACTGATTTCATAAGTAGGTGGTGCCTTTATGTATGCACAGTTTCAACTTTATTACGTAGAACCAACAATTTCAATCGTTCTAGATTGTTTGTATTTAGACCTTACACGGTTTTAGAAAATTTCGATTATAATTTATTATGGAGAACCGTACATTTTTTAAAAAACATGAAATTCTGTGTATATATTATTATATACGGTCATACTAAAATATAATTATATTGTTTAAATGTTGAATTAAATTTGAAAATACTAATAGAGAAATGTGATATATATATATATATATATATATATATATATATATATATATATATATATATATATTAATATAATATATTATATATTAATACAATTTACAATATAAAATTACCAACATTTTAATATGTAGTAAAATGTAAAATTACAAATATTAAACATACATTTTTAAAGTAAAAATTATTTTTAGAATAAGGAAATACTTTTAAAGTAAAAAAATAAACAACTATACAAAGAAAAGATCCTGAAAAGCACTTACAATTTCATTTTTTCGTAAATATTATTTGATAAAAGATGAAATATGATTTTTTTTTAAAAAAAAGCATTGTTTACTGAATAAATGTATGAAATGTATTTAATATATCTACTACTGTATATCTGCTACTGTAAACACAATCAAATTATAATATAATCAGTAACTTTAAGCTATATATGTAGAATAGGAATTAAATAAAAACATGAAAATATAAGACTGTAATATAATAATTATTTCATCTTAAATTTATATTTAAGTTTTAACATCTATAACAATGCCCGTGGGATTATTATGTGAAAAACTAATTTTACTGACAAAATATTTCCTACTAAAATTATCTTTTAAAACCAATTTTTGTTTGTTTTAAAATCAATAAAATATAATAGGTTTTGCCAGAAGAATAAGAAATCGAAAGTACAATTTAAGTATAACTCATAACAATTTCACACTAAAGAACCTTTTAAAACATTATTTTTTACAATATTCTAAAAAATTATTTATCCTTTGACATGACATGGACACATTTTATCCTTAATATCAAACACTAAAATATAATTTAAAACTTTATAAGCATTGTACATTTTCGTATTTAATAATCAATCCAAATTTGACCCATGTCGATATAACGTATTGAACACTTAAGCACCGAATCATAACATTATGAAAAAAATAAATAAAATAAACCTAAGCATGATGTTTAATTTAAAATAAATTTTATAATTTGAGGCATTATCTACATTTATATATGGAAACTCTTATGGTAATCCATAAAATAGAATTATATAAAAAAAATTTTCAATACGTATTTCGATTATAATTTATAACATAACTAACAGATAAAAGAAAAAATAATAATACAGATAACATAAAATATAATATAATTTGTTAAATATTATTATTAAAAATTGTAGTTTATTTGATAATAGACATATACATTATTCAGTCACATAATTTGTAAAATTACATCTATCTTTCATAATGTAATACTTTTAGATTTACCAAGGATGGATAGACCTCGGATAAAACATTTTTACAGACATAAAATGAAATGATCTGAGTGTAGCTAGATTAAAAAAATTACTCATAAAAAGGTTAATTTATTATTTGACATTTTTGTATGATATTATCAATAATTATTTATTTTTTCAATGCTTTACAGATTTTATTGTAACTGAAATATAATCTATAATAACAATCGGAAAAAATCAAGGAAAATGTATTTTCATATTTTATTATGACAAATGAAAACATTTTTTTATTTTATTTTTTTTATTTATTTATTTGAGAATACTCCGTATTCTTTGTATATTGCATGGCATGTGAATCTTTTCATACTGACCATCCTATTAAATATTTTGATATATTTTATGTATAAATAAATAAGTATTAATAAAAAATAACTATCAAATTTTCGATATAAATAATTTTAAATTACATGTTGACTCAGCTCGTTATATTTTATTTTTGCAATAAAAAACATTGCAATTATTGTACTCAATAAGGTAAATCAATCACTAGTGTACAAAACAATCCATTTAAATATTTACATCCATAATACGATCTAATAATTACTTTTATGTTATTTAAAAATTTAGATATTTATTAAATATAAATTAGTGAACCTTAAATTTTTAAATTTTATCAATCCAGCTGATTTTAAAATTCTTATATGTCTGTAATAGTTTCTTATACTTATTTTCACATAAATAAAAAAAATAACAATGCAATTTAAAACTTTAATTTTGTTTTTTTTTTTTAATTCATTAAACTATTTTGTTATTAATCCATAATTACTTTAATAATGTAAATAACTATAACTTATTATAATTAAAATTGATAAATAATAATAAAAATAATATAAATTTTATTTTAAAATAAATACTTATATAAATAGTCACGAATAACCATGAAGAAATTAAATTTTTGTGCAGTTAAAATAATAGTAGGTACATAGTACTTATTACATAATTATATAAATATAATGCGTAATATATAACTATAAATATACTACTTCAGTAAGCTTAAGATTGCGTTGAAATAACAAGTTATTACGCAGGTTCCTAAATAATTATTAAATATTAAGTATACAAGTGTGGCGGGTGTGTGTCCGAGATTAAGACTAACAATCTCAGACCGCCTGGTTGGCAGAATTTTTATTGGGACACCCGTAGGTTTCTGCCATGTCCCGGGGAGGGGGGATGGCAATCTCTCTCAAAAGGCAGTTGTTTCCTGTCCAAGTAGAGAGACTGCCCGTGGCTGGGTACGAAACAGCGACGGTACGTATCGTAGACGACGCCTTAGTCCAATCGGCCACTCCGTCCCCCTATTAAATATTAAGTAATATTTACTTAATGGTATTTTTACATAATTGATAATTTTAAGCGTATAAACTAGAATATAAAATTAAAATTAACATTGCAAAAAGAAAAAAACAAACAGAATTAACTTAAAATTATTTACATAAATATAACATTAAATTTAAATCTAAAACTTAAATTCAAAAATAAAATAAAAATAAAAACCAAAATGTGGTTTTATATTGAACCTAATTACTTTAAGAATAGCCATTTATAAACTATTTTTTCGATTTGTTATCCTATACTTAATGTTTTTTTTTTTTTTACAAATAATTGGTATTTGGTTAAAATAATTTGAACCTAGATAATTGACAAAATAATTCCCAAAAGCTTTTTAATATATTTAACAGAAATATTGTAAAACCTAATATTTTTTTCATAAGTAAAGTCAAATTTACTGGTTTTTATCTTAATACATTTATTAATTATAAATAAAATTGCCAATTTTGTACAATATTCGAACTGATAAAATACCCAAAAGTGTATAATTTTTTTTTGTTAATTACCCCACTGTTTTTTTATTCAAAATAATTTTTAATATAGTATTTTGAATTTTTTGCAGATCTTAAAATAATTTTCTTCGGCTCCGTCCCATTCCAAAAGGCTATATTGAAAAATTGATTGAAAAAGTGTAAATTAAATCATTCGAATCGTTTGAAGACGTAATAAATATCAAAGATTGATAAATTCATACAATATAGAACACAGCTTCCCAATAATATTATTGATATGAAAATTCCACATTAAACTGTTATCTAAAACAATTCTTAAATAACTCCTTTTTGTTACATATATCCTAAATTTAGTGATAATTTTGCTTATTACAAATTAAATTACTGTTATAGATTATGAATCATTAATGGGTAGTCGTAATTAATACACTTATTTATTGAGAATCGCAAGACTATAATTTTATCATAATTTAAAGTTACCCCATTCCAATGTAGGTATTTAGACATATAAATGTAATCCTTTCGTTTTATTCATGGAGCTAATATCCCCCCTATATCCAATCGAATCTGGATCTATTCCCGAGTTTAGTTACTTTTTAGTAACTAATTTTAAATGACATCAACCAATTTGGAAACTTTCAGTTTTTGAGAATACTCAATTTTAATTTCAGGAGGTAACATTTTATTAACTTATAATATTTAATACGCAACGCAAATATAAATATAAACATTTTTAATTTGCTATGATGGATGAATTATAGTTAAAATGTGTTTTATAGTACTTAATTATAACTATAGCAATTGCGAAGTTTTCCAAAATCACAGTACTTTGAAAGTTTAAAATTATTGTAATTGAAATTATAAAATTTGTAACTATTGTAACATGTGGATTTCATAAAAAAAAATGAAACGGAATTATCAAAAAAAAAAAATAAATAAAATTTCCGAAGTACATGGACCCAAATCCATATATTGAAAGAATTATAAATAAAAAGAACCGGATGGGCCTCGCTCTGCTGTACAGTTGGGGGTGAAGTGCACCTCGTTTATAGGATAGGTTTATAGGATAGGTCATTATAACAATGGATTTGTTAAATTTGAAAGCAATGATAGATATCATTGGATACGAATAACGATTCTGAACAGAGTTAATATGTTTGTCTAGGATAGAATACATTGTTATTTATAAATATTGTATAAATATTTTTTACTTTTGACCCCCCAAAGTACCAACTAGATTCATTTTCCTTTCAGAAAAGTTGCTACATAAGGAAATCGAAGCATTTTTACTGCCCCATTTAATAATAACAATGTGTAAATAACATAAATTCAAATTGCTATAACTCGGCCATTTTTCAACTTAGAAAAGAAATTCATTTACCAAAATTCATTAAAAAATACAAAGAAAAATAATTTGTAGTCAAAAATAGGTCATGCCATTTAAAAAGAAAAGTTGTTGTATGCATGCGCGAAATTAACTGTCACAAAAATGGTCTAATTACATAAAAATGTGTATAATTATGTTTATTAGTTAGCCAAAAAACCAGAATTAAAATATATGAACCCTATACATAGTTATTGTGTGTTTCCACTCATCGTGATCACACTGTATAGAGGTGTAAACACTTCGATAATAAATTGATTGAAAAATGTACACCACTTGTGATTTCCACCGGGTGCGCTGACAACCCGATGAGAGCTCAAAACTACTACAGTTTCTATGGTACGTAACGCATTTTAGCATTTATTTTGCTTAATATTTAGTATATTTAGGATTTACAAAAGGCTATGGACTTCATGCCATAATATAATTCATGATAAAATATATATATATATATATACATAATAGTTAATAATCTATCGGCTCGTGGAATTTTTAAATTCCAAGTATCAATCATGTTCTAAAAAGTACCTAATGAATTAAGTATTTACCCTATACAGGAAACGTTCCATATTCTTAACACTAAAAAATCACTCAACATTAAATCCAAATTTAAGTAAACGTGAATCTATAAGATATGATCTAAACGTCTATTACAATACAAAAAAGAACCGGATGGGCCTCGCTCTGCTGTACAGTTAGGGGTGGAGTGCACCTCGCTTATAGGATAGGTCATAATTATAATGGATTTGTTAAATTTGAATGCAATGATAGATATCATTGTATACGAATAACGATTCTGAACGGAGTTCATATGTTTGTCTAGGACAGCGTTTCCCAAACTGTGGTCCGCGGACCCCTAGGGGTCCGCGAACGTAAATTAAAAATTTACAAAGTATACCTATCCATAAAACGAAAATAATGATGCAATATTCGTATTACATGGGAAATACTGTTGATAATAAATACATTGTTGAAATAGTTATCGTTGAAAAGCAATTAAGATTAGATTATACGTATAGAAGACTGCAGATTGTTCGCGTCAGAGACAGATTGATCGCGTCGGTCAAATAACCGATAGTTTGTTCGTTGCAGCCGTATCGTCATATACGTAGTGTAGCATACTTTCAGTTAATTTATATTATAAAATAATTGTACGTAAAAATTTATATTTTTTAATTTAATTTATTTTTTAAAATGAAACGCTGGTTACAAAATAATGAAACCACTATGAGTGAAGAAAATGAAGGCGATTCTACAAGTTCTAAAAAAGGATCAACGCATGTAAATAAGCGTCGTAAGTTTTCGGAAGAATACATAACTTTTGGTTTCACGAATATAAATGTAAACAACGAAGAAAGACCCCAATGCGTCATATGCTATGAAATATTATCGAACGAGTCCATGAAACCAGCAAAACTTCGACGTCATTTACAAACCAGACATACAGATTATCTTACAAAATCTAAACAATTTTTTGAATCGAAAGCAGCTGAATTAGAACAAAGTAAAAAATTAATTAAAAAGACTGCAATTGGAACTAATAATGAAAGAGCTGTAACAGCATCTTATCAAGTATCTTTACTTGTTGCAAAAAGTGGCAAACCACATACTATCGTTGAAGAATTGATCCTACCAGCTGCAAAAATTATGGTTTCTGCTATGTTAGGAGATAAAGCATCAAATGAATTAAGTACGGTTTCTTTATCAAATAATACAGTTAAGAACAGAATTGTTGAAATGTCAGAAAACATTAAAGAACAGCTTATTTCAAATATCAAAACAAGTAAATTTTATTCTTTACAATTAGATGAAAGCACAGATATTTGCAATGACGCAAATTTACTTGTATATGTCCGTTATGAAAATCATAATACTATTACTGAAGATTTTTTATTTTGCATATCTCTACCTTCTAATACTACAGGTGAGGCAATATTTAATATATTAAATAGTTTTATAATAAGTCATGATATAAAATGGAATAATTGTGTGGCGGTTAGCACAGATGGAGCTCGTGCGATGTCTGGTACTAGATCAGGCCTGCAAGCTCGTTTAAAAACAATTAATTCGTCTATTATTTGGCATCATTGCTGTATTCATAGAGAAGCTTTAGCTGCAAAAAATATGCCAGAAAAATTAAATGAAGTTTTGCGTGATATTGTGCAAGTAGTTAACTTAATAAAAGTTAGATCTTTGAATTCTCGCATTTTTAATTTAATTTGTGAAGATATGGGAAGTATACACAAGCAGTTGCTATTGCACGCTGAAGTTCGCTGGTTATCGCGAGGTAAAGTTGTGTCACGTGTTTTTGAGTTAAAAAATGAAATTAGAATGTTTTTTTTTAATAACTCTATGGAAGTTACTAAATATGCAAATCTTTTCAATAATTTTGAATGGCTCTGTACAGTGGCCTATTTGGCTGATATTTTTAATTCTCTGAACTCATTAAATATTAGTTTACAAGGGAAAGAAGACAATATTTTTCACACGGAGGATAACATTGAAGCTATGTTAAAAAAACTTGAGTTATGGAGAAAACGTGCCCTTCAAAACAATTTTAACCACTTTCCAACTCTTTATGCATTTATAGAATCATCCGATGAAGTTTTTCCTCAGGACACAAAAGATATAATTATTGAACACCTCCAAATTTTGAAACATTCATTTCGAAAATATTTTCCAGTTCCTGACAAAAATAAAAATTGGGTAGTAGACCCTTTTAATGCAGATGTCCCTGATATAACTGGTTTAACAACAACACAAGAAAATCAATTAATCGAAATATCCAGTAATTCTAATTTAAAAAGGGTTTTCAAAGAATCTTCTTTGTCTTCTTTTTGGTTGAGTATAAGACAAGACTATCCAGAAATATCGGACTCAGCACTAAGGCCATTGATGCTTTTTTCAACAACTTATCTCTGTGAAAAAGGATTTTCAGCTTATGTGTACACTAAAAATAAATATAGAAATCGATTAAATATAGAATCAGATTTACGTATTCAACTTTCTAATATAGATCCTAAAATACCAGATTTAGTATTAAAGAAACAACACCATCCATCACATTAAACGCATTAATTATTTATTATAAAAATAATATATCTATTTATCCATTTTTTTTTATTAATTCAATTTTTCATTATAAACATATGTGTATTTAATTTTAAAAATAAAGCAAACAATTTAGTATTATTATTTATTATTGCTTTAATTTAAATTTTTATTTAGGGGTCCGCGATCTTTTTTATTTTCTCTAAGGGGTCCGGCAGAGAAAAAGTTTGGGAAACGCTGTTCTAGACTGACAAACTATGTCGCTGTTTGCAACTGCCAACCCATCCTAACTGAAAAACATAGTTATCGTTTCAAAATAAAATATACTTTATACAATATTTATAAATAACCTAGACTATAATCCTAGACAAACATATTAACTCCGTTCAGAATCGTTATTCGTATACAATGATATCTAACATTGCATTCAAATTTAACAAATCCATTGTAATAATGATGATAATTTATTGTTCTATATTTATAGCTGCCAGTATAAACTATAATTATAGTAGATCAACAACCGTATATACATATATATGTATATATATATACGTATATACATATATACTCGTATATATGAAAAATACAATTTGACTTCTATACGTTTTTTATACTTTCCAAAACTACTTAACAGATTTGATTGAATTTGGTACAAAAAGACATTAAACCTTGAAGATGGACACAGATTACCTTTTTAATAATAATGATAATAATCTTTATTTTGGAAAAAAAAAGGAAAAGGAAGCATCAGTATACTTAATACACTCCAATCGAGCAGTTGTTGTTTAGTTGTTGTTATAATAACAAAAAAGCTGAAAGGAAATTCCCTGTCTTACACTTCAGTGTGCACCTAGAAATTGCTAAACCTGTCCATTATACTGAAAATGTTTTCCGAGGGCGACAATCTTCTCCAAAAATGACACTCATCGCTATTTTTGATCTCTGTACAAGAGATTAATTTGCAAGAACTATTCTGTATGTTGAGGTGTCAATGTATTACACTTGGTAAAGATGGAGTTAATTTATTGAAATTTTCTTATAACCTTGGTAACAATAAAATGTATCACCTAAAACGTTAAAAAACTTATAAATACTATTTGTTTGCCTTTCATTTTATGATTCCTGTTATATTTTGCCGCTAAATAAATCTAACTTTTTCAATAGGAGTACCAGATAGGTGCGACACAAACGTAATGAAAGACAACTCCAATCAAACCACGTAAAGAAACAAAGCTCAAAGGATCAAGAGAAAATAGTATCGTCCATATATATCCATTTATCCGACTGCTTTGTTAGACGCATACCCGTGAAGGTTACTGAGTTAATTGGTTAGATGGCGCGCGTGTCGTTTTAGCTAATGTGTGCATGTGTGCATTTGATATTTTATTTAATTTTTTATTTATTAATTAATTAATTATACGGGTTGAGCCTTTTTAGCAATAAATATTTCATATTTGTGATTACAGATTATATTACAAAAATAGCTATTAACATATAAGAATAATATTTTACAATTAAAATAACTTATATTATAGAAATTATACATAATTATGTTAATAAATCGCTAAAGGCAGAGTCTGAATTCGCAAACGACATTAGACACCTTAAAGGCTCATAAGCCATATAGTTGGTGTTGGCGTATGGGACATAGGAGAAAGCGTTGGAACGAGATGAACGAGAACGAATTTTGAAGCAGATTAGGGAAAGAAGGAAAGGTGTATCGATTTAATAGACCCGTGAGTAATTAAATACCGGCGAAGTTTGACCAACGAGGCAAAACGTAATTGAGTAACAATCGGCGTATAGGAGTAAAACATATCTTAAATATGAAGCTAGCATAGGTAGGAACCTGCGCTGAACACGCTCGATTTGCTTTGAATTATCTGCAGTATGAATGTTCAAGACTGTAGTCCCATACTCTAAGATTGGGCACAAAAGTGTATATTGTATAGCAATAGATCATATGTGTTTGGTTAGGTTTGTCTTTTGTCATTTAATATTATATTGAATTCAAGAATTAGTGTCAAGAGTCGGTGTGGAGTATCAGAAGGTTTCAGTATAGGAGTAGGTGTGCACCAGGGGTCAGCTCTAAACCCCTACCTGTTCTCTGTGGTAATGGATGAGGTTTAAAAGGAGATACAGAGTGAGATACCATGGTATGATGTTTGCGGATGATATAGTTCTGATAGGAGAAAACCTAGAAGTTGTCAATAATAGGGTAAATGAGTGGAGGTTAGCCCTCGAAGAAAAGGGATTGAGAATTAGTAGAAATAAAACTGAGTATATTGAGTACGATTTTGGACAAAGAGACCAAGAAGTTGAAGGAATGAGGAGACAACTGACAATAGATGGTGATGTGATAGGTGAAGTTGAGAGCTTTAAATATTTAGGATCTTTTGTTCAAAAGGACGGGGGCTTTGACATGGATGTATAACGTAGGATTAAGTGTGGGTGGATGAAATGGAGAGAAGCATCGGGCGTGTTATGCGATAAGAGAATTCCAATTAGGCTGAAAGGTAAATTTTATAAAAGTGTAGTGAGACCAACTATGCTGTATGGTTCAGAGTGTTGGGGCGGTTAACAGGAGAATAGAACAAAGTATGAGTGTCGCGGAAATGAGAATGCTTAGATGGTTGAGTGGAGTGACAAGAGAAGAAAGAATAAGGAATGAATACGTGAGAGGTAGTGTTGGTGTAGCGCCAATTGTGGACAAGATGAGAGAAAATAGGCTGAGATGGTTTGGACATGTGATGAGGCGAGAGGAAACGAATGCAGTAAGAGTGATTATGAAGATGGACGTTGAAGTGAAAAGAGGAAGAGGAAGACCAAAAAAGAGATGGTTGGAGACTTTGGAGAATGACATGAGGGCTGTCGGTGTGTGCAGAGGAGATGTAATTGACCGAGTAAAGTGGAGGTGTAGGACAAGGGTGGCCGACCCCAAATAGTTGGGAGGAAGGCGAAGCAAAAGAAGAAGAAGAAGATTGAATTCAAGAATTGTTATTGCTAATAAATTCAAATTAATTTTCGACATATTTTATTGCCATATCTTTGCAGTAACACTTCAAAAAATCGAGCAATTAGTCGTTTTACATATCTCAAGCATTAAAAAAAGGGCAACACAAGCTTCAGAAACAAACAATCATCGGTGGTTCACTGTATGTACTACAAAATAGCATATCATTTCGCATAAGGTGAAGTATGCTATTTGCATGGTATAGGCAATTTATTGACATTATTTTTTGGACGTATAATGTAATTCTTTATTACACGACTGACTTGAAAATAACATGAATTTTTTAAAACACAGTCATTTTGAAGATTAATGTAATTTTCAAGTCAATCGTGTAATAGATATGTACATTATACATTCAATAAATAATAACACGAAATTTCCTATGTCTTGAAAATACCTTACTTCTCCTTATTATATAGTATATTATATTATTAGCAGCCAAAACCAACCATGTTCATAATAATACATTTCAGCATTCAAAATAGAATTCCAGGTGACACAAAGTTCGAGTCCATCGATACTGTAATGAATGAAGATGAAGTTGTCAATTGTCTTCCATCATTTCTTAACCCATCACTAGTAGAAATAAAAGATAATGCACCCTTTATCCAAATCTTGTTTTTATTGGTTGGTTTAGGTTAGGCTTTGTTAGTACTAATACAGATAAAATTATAGTATAAAGATATAATATTATGAATTAAAAGGGAATATGTATTTTAAATAATTGAAAAACTTACCTTGTTAGACATCATTAAATTAATAACACGGTAAATAATGAAAATATAATAAAACAAAACAGTTTTTTTTCTGAATTATTGGTCACTGCACTGGCACACTATTCAGACATAGAACAACGAATGACTCTTATCAAGAGAAAACATTTTATACAAAATCATATAATATATATATTTTTCAATAAAATGGTCATATTTTTATGAATGTCTAAATTTGGAAACGTAGTTCTTGACCGTGCTGTATGGATTAAGTATTCTTAGAACACACCTATTGTTCCAATATTTGGTTACAAACAACATGTGTTGTATATCATTTTACATTGTTCTTCAAAGAAAAAATCTTTAAGAAATGTACAATTACAGTGATTTGTAGTACTATATTATTATAATACACAATATAACAGTTAATTTTAAATGTGATACCGTAAAGTGAGTATGAGATTGGCTACCTGAACTTGGCCTATCCATATAAAAACGTTTTTTAGGCATGACGCAATGATTTGTTAATTTTGAAAATCAATTTGCTATAATTTACTATTTGCTAACCTTTGATACAGATTTTGTACATTAATTGATAAGTGGGTGGGCCAAGTTCAGGGACGTTTTGTAAACTATAATATTTTTGAATTTTATATACCTTTTTTTTTTCTTTTCTGTTTGAACCGACGACGCCGCGGGATGAATTGTATATACCTACTAATATTGGTGAAATATGTAACTGTTTATATCGAAAATGTGATTTTCTGGTATTTGAAAAATTTATGTGAGTTAAATATCATATCGATATTGCGAATTGAGTAATATAAATTTGTTGTCTAAAATTATTGATGATTTGCTAACAATCAAAACTAATAAGCTTGTACTTGCTAACTATATACATTATGTAATCCTACCGCTAACAATAATAATGATATTTATAATTATGTGATTTTGATTTCCCGAGTTTTCTGGGGATTTACAAATTCCGAAATTGCATTTACAATTATTTACAATTAATTTACAATTATTTGTTTTTTGTTTGAAACCAATAGGACAAGGGGGGGGGCTGCGTGAAGTTGGCCCCCCCCATTTTGATTTTGATTTTCTGAGTTTCCTGGGGATTTACAAATTCCGAAATTGCATTTACAATTATTTGTTTTTTGTTTGAAACCAATAGGACAAAGTGGGGGGGGGCAGCGTGAAGTTGGCCCCCCCATTTTGATTTTGATTTTTCGAGTTTCCTGGGGATTTACAAATTCCGAAATTGCATTTACAATTATTTACAATTAATTTACAATTATTTGTTTTTTATTTGAAACCGATAGGACAAAGTGGGGGGGCCAACTTCATGTACGTCAATAAATAGCATTAAATCGAAAAATTGAGTTGTCAAATTTTTCTCGGTAAAACGAATAAAAATACATAACGATACAAAATAAATTGAATATTGTTGTAACAATATTAGTATTTATTTAAATTTAGTAAGCGATACAGTAAGGCGTGACGGTATGGCTATATTTAATATTTACCTTTTACAATATATTACAATCTATTACAAACCGTTATTTTGGGTTATTTACACTTAAAATAGTATAGATTCTATAGCGAGTAACACCCAACGTTTTGAATACTCATAATTTTCTTACTGGGAAACAAGGGATAATTCAGCTATATAAATATAAAAATGTAATTAAAAACAGTAAATACCACTCACTCATTGATCATTGCTACATCTCAAAAATTACAAAATTTATAAACTTGAAATTTGACACTTGTTCTATCCAATACTCTGAATGTACAATTAATTAGAAGGTACTTGAAAAAATATTGGCATCAGCAAAGACGGTTCTATGATGCAAGACCGTGTAATTCAGTTCATAAAAACTATCGATCCATTTAAAATTTAATTTAATTTGTTTTATAGCCAACAGTTAAACCAAACAAGACTTTAAATAGTGTAAGGTAATAATAATCTATTAAAAACTAGGTCCCGACCAAGACTATTCTGTACGCAGTCTGATAATTCAGCTAATCTATTTGTAATAAATTATTTTTTTAAAAAATCAATAAAAATAAAAATATAATGTAGACCCAAATATACTAAATAAATAAAAATAATCTATTTATTATGTTAATAAGATTTATTTTAATTTATTTTAATATAATAATATACGGAAAAAATGATGAATAAAAAATTAAATATATTTTGTATTTTATTTTAATTGATTGAAACAAAATCATATTCAATAAAATTAAAAGCTTACAGATTAAACATAAGTACATAGCTTAATATTATTTTTATGCAAAACTGTATTTAGTTAGTACTAGATACAGGATTAATTCGCAATACAAAAAAGGTATATTTGATGCTCTGGATTAATTGAGGCATGGGTAATTTATTTGGTAAGTATACATTTCTACAAGCATTTATTAGAGATTTATAAGAAATTATCAATCAAACATATCAAATTTAAACTAAAGATTTTGAATTTATAGTTTGGTATTTTAGATTATTTAGTTAAATTCATATTACGGTTTTTGACAAAAACAAAAAAAAAAAAAAGAACCGGATGGGCCTCGCACTGCTGTACACTTAGGGGTGAAGTGCGACTCCTCATAGGATAGGTCATTATAATGGATTTGTTTGTTAAATTTGAATTCAATGATAGGTATCATTGTATACGAAAAACGATTCTGAACGGAGATGATATGTTTGTCTAGAATATAATACAATATTATTTATAAATATTGTATAAGTATATTTTATTTTTAAACGAAAAATTTAGAAAAACCGAAAATTTAAATTGTCTATAAATAAGTCAAAATATGTCAATATACTTTGAAATTTTAACCATGTATAGAAAACGTCAATATAAAGATTTAATGATAATTTCAAGTTGTTGCGGTTTTTCGTTTTTGAGTTGGGGCATTTTAAAAAAACCGATATCATTTGTCAGTTTAGAATATTATACATTATATTATATTTTACATGTAATTTTATGTCAATATTCGCTGTTCAAACGCTTATAAAAAAAAATTATGCCTATGGACTTTAATAATTTTTGAATGACATTAAGAACTTTTTCTGTGGAATCTTCTATTAAATTTTCAAGTATTTTGTAGGAGCCAAATTTTTTTTATCACCGATTATAAAAATAAAATGTAAAAAAATCGAATATTTTAAATGCCTATAAGTGGCTTAAAAATCAATATAATATTTTGAAAAAAATATTACATAAAAGAAATACCAATCTTAACAGCTTGTAGAAATTTAAAAAATCTGCGACTTATACTTTTTGAATTATAACAAATATTAAAAATCGTTCGAGAATAAATCGTTATTTTATGCAATTTCGTAAATATTTAAATTTCAAACAGTCATAAAATTTTTTCCTCTAAGTTCGGTAGAAATTTTTTTAAAGATTTTTGAAGAGTAGCTTATAGATAACCTAGTGTTACAATTTTGAACTTAAGTATGAACAGAAAAAGTTTTTGAGTTATAGCAAAATAAAAAATTTGATTTTGTCGAAAACTGGTTTTGCGTAAAAACTCCCGTTTTTCCCTTATTTTTTTTAGGGTTTTTCCCGTCACATTTAAATAATATTGAACATTTTTTACTTTTGACTCCTCAAAGTACCAACAAGATTCACTTACCTTTCAGAAAAGTTGCTACATAAGGCAATCGAAGCATTTTTAATGCCCCAAATCGTGTCGATAGTCACAAATAAAAAAAAAAAAAAAAAAAAAAAAAAACACATCATTGTAAAATCAAAACATTCTTCACTCCGTTCAGAATCTAAAATTATCAAGTTGTTTTTAATTTAAAGGAGGAAGGCATTAGACTTTCGGAAATCTATGAACGGGATGGTTGAATTGCACTTATTACCCCAAAAAAAAAAAAAATAAAAATGGTAAAATTGCTCTTTGTTTGAAAAAAAGTATTGGTTGAACTGCACCCGTAAAAAAAAAAAAACAAAGAGTTAAAACTTTAGGCACCCACCTAAATAATAGTTTCACTATGAACGTTGACGAGTAAGTGTATAAAAATAGTTATAACCATGTTGTTGGATATAGCTGAAAATAGTTCGTGTTCAAGAGAAATACTGATTTAACGAATAACGTCTAAATAATATTATATAATTGAAATGTATTGAAATACCAATTTTTTTCAACAATTCATATTTAACATTTAAAAACTTCTTTGCAACTTTAAAATAGTTTGGCTACAAAGCATTTATTCAAAAATATTTTACCTGATTTTCAAGGTTTTAGCAATGAAATTAAAAGTTTTTTATAATTTTAACTTCAAAAATGTGGTTAACAAATATAGTAAATTGCTTTAAACATCATAATTTATTATAATGAAATACTTTATTTTTCTGATACATCCAATAATACTCTGACGTTATGACATATTACATTTTCCATCTTCAGAATGTATATATGTATACTCTTCACACAATCAATGTAGAAAGCAGTTGACGATGTGAGCAACTATCAAAATATATTAAAAGATTTACACAAGGGTATAGAATTAGAAGCATACATTTAGGTAGGAAACAAGTAAAATAATCAGTATATACTATACCGTTATAACAGCGACACTCCGATGATGGAAACAGCAATGGATCCGAAACTTTAGAATACTACTGAAAACAGATACAGATGTATTTGAAAAAAAAAAATAAATCAAATCATGAAAATTTAATCCAATTCATAATTGTATTATTTTAAGTAAAATTTTAAAAATAAATCACGCCAAACTATACATCTTAAATTTAATACGCGTATTTTTTTTATTTTTTTTTTATGGCTACTTGAAATGTTCAATAACCGGGCTTTGCTGTACTCTATAATATATATTTTTATACTTCCGAACTCACGTTCTCCCTTGGAATGTAAATAACCATGATACAAGACGCCCATAATATTATACATTGTTTTGGTATTCGGTTTTTTTTTCGAAAAGCGTTCCGGAATACTATTGATTCCGGTGTGGATAGCTAATGAATAATATAGTTCAGATAATATAACCTTGAAATGGAAATACATGTTTATTAATGGACTATCTCACATTAACATCGAGCTTACACATTTGGTTTGCTTTTACCGCTTTTACCAATAAAACCTCAGTAGGTGATCCAACCATTACACTGTAAAATTATTTATTTTGCTATTATTAAAAAAGTCACGTGAAAAGTTAACCACGATACTATTTCATTGTTTAAGAATAAACTGATCGTTTATTTTTTCATCGTATACATAATATTTGTTAGGTACTATATTGTTATTATAAGCGACTTTAAACTGAATCAAATCCGTTTTCAACCAATTGTCATTCATTTCTTCTTTTTAGATAACCACCGCCTATGCCGTTTAATTAAAATTTTATATCGGGGCATTCCTTTGTTTCTCTATAAAATATAATTTATTACGAACTATAAATATAACATTAGATACGGGTTGAATATTAGGTTACTTACAACGAGAAAACTAAAACTTCAAGCAAGAAAAAAGTAATTATAATAAATAAATAATAAGTAAACTAAAATAAATACTTAGGAACATTTGATAAAATAAAACAAAATAACATTGTATAGCTAAATATATAAGTTGATATTATTCAATGTGATTTTTCTATTTTTTTTTTAATTATTCGTTATAGAAATATAACAAATCATAGTGTATTTTAATTGTATAGATTCAACGTATTTTTAAACAAATTTAAATGCTATTTAAAACAGCATTTAATTATCCTAATTAGTATTTATTCATATTTTTATATTAATTATATAAAAATGAACACTGATTTTGATATAATAATGTATATATGTCAATTTTTGTTGGTAGGTATAATATTAACTATGAGTATTTTTATTAAGTATATTATATCTCATTACTTTTAGCTCAACCTTTTTTTTTTTAATGTAGATAATCTCATCGTATGCTTTGTTTAATATTGATATAATAACAATAAAGAAATAAAAATAAAATAATAATAATATTTTGTATTCTTATAAGATATTGGTAGGAAGATATTGATTTTTCAGTAATATTTGTTTCTTTACTATTATTATTATTTTTTTTTTGCTGAGCTTTACACTCTAAATATAGAATAATAATATAGCAATGCATACAACATAGAAATCAATTAGCGAACTAATTCAAAATACTTTAATATCCAAGGCTATCAATATTAAAATAGTTACATTTTGATAATAATATCGATAAGAACAGAAATGACTAAGGAAAAAATGTTTAAAATGACTATAGTAGTACTTACTATTGATTGTATAATATTGATTTTTAATCAATGGTAGTACTTATGGTGACTTTAAAAAAATCATACTCATCATCAATATAAAAAGAGTGATAAGTAAATTAATGAAGTTAATTAAGAAAAATTAAAGATGTTTCCTTCATGCATTTTAAGAAATTATATTGTTTATTGCAATTTTGACAAACTCGAAGTACTATTCTAGCTAAATATATACAGATATCCATCAGATTTTCGATGGATTGAATATGGTACAGGAAATACAATTAAAATCATTTACTCTCTTGTATAGTGGTATGAAAAATATTAACAAAAAAAAGAACCGGATGGGCCTCGCTCTGCTGTACAGTTGGGGGTGGAGTGGACCTCGTTTATAGGATAGGTCATTATTACAATGGATTTGTTAAATTTGAATGCAATGATAGATATCATTGTATACGAATAACGATTCTGAACGGAGTTAATATGTTTGTCTAGGATATAATACATTGTTATTTATAAGCATTGTAAAAAGTATATTTTATTTTGAAACGATAAATATATTTTTCAATTAGGATGGGTTGGCAGTTGCATACAGCGACATAGTTTGTCAGTCTAGAATATTATACATTATATTATATTTTACATGTAATTTTATGTCAACATTCGATATTTAAACACTTATAAAAAAAATTAAGCACATGTATGCTAAGTTATTTTGTACGTAAAACAATTTTTTGTCTATTCAACTACAATAAATTGTAAATTTTTAATATATAATTTAATAATTTTTTTCATTCTTCGATGAGTCATGGTGCCCCTTAAATGAGTTCGCGGTGCACAGGTTGGGAACCGCTGCTCTATGTCATAACTCATAAGTATCGTTATTTGTTTCTAATGTTTCTATAATAGGTTTCTCAGTGTCTGGTATTCTTTGATAAAACTTTTAACTTACATTTTTACGTTTTTGTTTTGCGTTTACGTTTTTTTTTTTTCGTGTTTTAATATGGATAATAAAAATAAAAAGAAGGTTAATATAACTGATTTCTTTAAAAAAAAACCAAAAGATATTATAAGTAAGTTAAGCTTTATTAGATTAATACTTATTATTATATCTTTACTCCTTTCATAATTTACCTATAAGTTTTAACATTGAATTTGTCTACTTTTCTACTTTTTAATCTTTAGTTGATGACAAAAATGATAATCATTGCAATGATGGAGAAACTATTAACAGTAATAATATTATTGATATTTCTCTGCATAGAATAAAATCTGGTGTATATTTGACTCCTGAAGGTATTTAATTAATGTTAAATTTTAAAATACAGTTAGGTATGTGTTGCCTGTGGACTATGGACACTAAATAAACATCCGATAAGAACTTTGTTCAATCAACATTTACATTTCATGTTAAGTATTTGTGTTACTTATCTATTGATAATTATTAATGTTATGTTTCTTAATTCTTGATACTTAATATTTAAACATAATTTCAATGTGGCATAAGATGTTTTTAATGTTTTTATGTTCAAAATTATTATTATTCATATATTAATACAATTTAATTTAATCAAATTTAGTAGGTACTTAACAGTTTTTATTCTATTCATGTGTATGTGTGTGTGTGTGTGTGTGTGTGTGTGTGTGGTATAGGAATGTGTATTTATGTATGAATGTGTAAATTAGAAGTGCTGCACCTGAAGTAAAATCCTGGGACCGCTTATGATTGTATACACAAAAAAAGGTTACCAGCTTTGACGTATGCACTAACTATTAAAATTGCTGAAGAGACTGAGAAACTTTTAGAAACTGATTATTATATTCAAAATTAAAATCATCAATACCATTAAAATAATATATTATTAATATTATTATTTTGAGAGAAAATTAATTGGTCATTTACACAGAAATAAAATGAGGAGAGAACCTAACTTTCTTATAAATATTTGGAACTATTCTTACTATGCTTTTGGAGTCTGTTTACTTATCCCAAATAAATAATTCCAAAGAAATATGGCAAAATTGTTTTTTTTTTTCTAAGTTAAACTCCTCATTGCACTCATCAATATGGAAGTTCATAAATGCGTTATCAAAAGAAGAGCAAGTAAATCTAATGAAATTAGAACAACATGCTCCTGAATGAAGTAAATTGTTTAATAACAATCATCAAAAAAAATGTACAAAGATCGGAATGCTAAACTCAAAATAATTTGTTTAGACTATGACAATGAAACAATTGAAGATTATTTCAGATGTGAAGGACATAATTTACAGATACAGGCTTAATATAGTAGTTGCCTAACTTATTAAGATTGTATTTAATAGGTATAGTCAAATGTTTTATATTATTTCAATTAGTTTAATTTTAATAATAATAAACATGAAATAATGAGTTATGAGTAAAGTACAGTAACTTGAGGAACAAACAAGTTGTAGGCAGTAAGGTACTGTCAGAAAATATATAATATATATTTTATATTTTCCGACAGTACCTTACTATATACATATAAATATCGGAAAAGGGATATATGGGTGCACTTTCAGCTCTTACATCCAATTTAATGCTTCGAAAATGCAACAATGAATGTTTTCAATCCCTCTTTCAATATTTGGTTTAAGGGTACCTCAACACTATGTGTTTCACTGTTTGTTCCGCTCTACACGTATAAGCAAATGTTTCTAAACAAATCCATTTGTGTAACAGGTACATATTCCCTAATTAGTTTAATTTCTGTTTAAATTAGTTGTTCAAATTAGTCGAGGTGATTTAATGTTTAGGTTAGCAATAAGGGAATTGTTTTTAACGCCAAATTTATTCTATTGCTTTTGCCATAATTTCTGTAGGTTTTTGTCCTATAGTATCTTTCCATATTGGATGCCTTGAATTGAGATATTCATCTGGGAGGAGAAAAAAAATCATTTTTTTTTTCAAGCATGTTCATAACCCATGTTTTGTAACTTTATTTATTATGATTATTATTTACTAATTATGTAGAGTTCGTTATGTTTTCAAATTGTTTAAGGATATATGACGCCTCTTTTTTCCTATAGACATCAGGTAGTATGTTGGAGATAACTGAGAATCATTGCGTTTATGTACTTTATACCGTAATAATTATAATTCGCATAGCTTGATTTATGTGTATATTTTTTAACTTTGTCGAAAACCAGTATGGAGTATATATTGCCATATTTTTATAACTTTTTATTAGATTATTGGAATAATTGAGAAAACTATTGGAAATTCGTAAATTATTCCTCTTAAAATAAAAACTTAAGTTTTCTATAAAAAGTCTCTTATGATTATGATGATCATGATGATTGAAACGATTAATTTAGTCATATTCCGACAAAATAATACATTATATATAATGTATATATCAATGTGTATTCCTTGTTTTACTCAGAATCTTAAATTCAGAACTCGGCATATTTATTTTATTATAGGTTGGTATAATTACGTGAAACATTATACTTTATTGTCTTATTGATAATATATTAATTTTTTTTCAATGGAATAAAATGAATCATTTTTATGAAAACTAAAATTAAAAAAGAACCGGATGGGCCTCGATCTGCTGTACAGTTGGGGGTGGAGTGCACCTCGTTTATAGGATAGGTCATTATTACAACGGATTTGTTAAATTTGAATGCAATGATAGGTATCATTGTATACGAATAACGATTCTGAACGGAGTTAATATGTTTGTCTAGGATATAATACATTGTTATTTATAAACATTGTAAAAAGTATATTTTATTTTGAAACGATAACTATGTTTTTCAGTTAGGATGGGTTGGCAGTTGCAAACAGCGACATAGTTTGTCAGTCTAGAATATTATACATTATATTATATTTTACATGTAATTTTATGTCAATATTCGCTGTTCAAACGATTATAAAAAAAAATTGTGCCTATGGATTTTAATAATTTTCGAATGACAATAAGAACTACTTCTATGGAATCTTCTATTACATTTTCAAGTATTTTATTATTTGTTTATTTGTTATCACCGATTATAAAAATAAAATGTAAAAAATAAAAAATAAAAAGAACCGGATGGGCCTCGCTCTGCTGTACACTTGGGGGTGAAGTGCGACTCTTCATAGGATAGGTCATTATAATGGATTTGTTAAATTTGAATTCAATGATAGGTATCATTGTATACGAAAAACGATTCTGAACGGAGATGGTATGTTTGACTAGAATATAATACAATATTATTTATAAATATTGTAATAAGTATATTTTATTTTGAAACGAAAAATTTAGAAAAATCGAAAATTTAAATTGTCTATAAATAAGTCAAAATACATCAAAATACTTTGAAAACATAACCATGTATAGAGAACGTCAATATAAAGATTTGGTGAATATTTCAAGTTGTTGCGGTTTTTCGTTTTTGAGTTTGAGCATTTTAAAAAAACCAATATCATTTGTCAGTCTAGAATATTATACATTATATTATAATTACATGTCATTTTATGTCAATATTCGCTGTTCAAACGCTTATAAAAATTGTGCCTATGATTTTAATAATTTTTGAATGACATTAAGAACTACTTCTGTGGAATCTTCTCTTAAATTTTCAAATATTTTGTACGAGCCAAATTTTTTTTATCACCGATTATAAAAATAAAAAAAAACACATCATTGTAAAACCATCACTCCGTTCAGAATCTAAAAACTAAAAAATGTATCAATTAAAATTGTAGCTTAAAATCAACTTTCAATTTTGAACTGATCATTCAAAATAATTAAATATTTTCTAATTTCTGAAAATAGGTATTCAAAAAAAATATACGCTTTAATGTCATATTTGATTAACACTATAATCAACAGTAATTATTTCTATAGTTTATTGATATTTGAATTTGCAGTCATATGATATTACACCTGTAGCGTTGTCTAATTGGTGGTTCCGATTTGTGGGTGCAACACCTGTTATAAAAAAAAAAAGAAAAAATTCTGTGATATTATAAACTGAAATCGATTTTTTATTAATTCACTAAAATCGTAAAAATTCAAAATACTATTATTAACGTATTATTTTTCATATTTTAACAATTTAAAAGTAATAATTTACTTAATAAATAATGTTTACATATATTCCACTTGTTAATTTTTATTTAATTATAAAAAGTCCATAATTATTTAATTTGGAGTTTGATGTTTTTTCTTAAAACAGAGTACGTTATTGTTTATTAATTAAACTTTATTGATAGAGTTTTAATTCTTTAGAATATGTAATTATTCATCCAAGACAGTTTATTGATATAGGTTAAGTTAATTAATTAAACAAGGAAAAAAGTTATTGTTATTCATTCAATTTTAATTGCATCTAACATTTTTACAAATTAATTCAAATAGTAAAATATTAATTGTAATTACAAAAGTAAACATGTTTATTTCTATATTAAAACTAATTTATTGTTTGAAGAATTTTACCTAAAAGCCAAGAAACTTTTCAGTAGAATTAATAAGAACTACTTTCAAAAATTGGTCAAAAATCTAATTTCTTAAATAAAAAACACTTTAATCCAGAAGTCAATTAAGTTATTTAGTTATAAGCTCCTCATAACAGTTTCGTACTAAATTATTAACCTTAATCAATAAAACAACAAACCCTAATCATTATAAGAGAAACAAAGAACATTTGATACATTATGGAATGAAATATTTCGATATACAAACCTGTTGATATTATACACTTTATTACTTATACTACAAATATAATCAGAAGACAGTAAATCAAATGAAAAAAATTAAAAAAAACAATTATTAGATTTTTCAATAAAGAAAGTAACTACGGCAAAGCATCATTAATAAAACACACAATTTTATTTGGATTAAGTCTATAAAAAAAAAAGGAAATAGATAAACGTTTATAAAATTTAACTTAATTGGTTATTTCAGAAATGTCACGAGTCACACATTATATGAAATTGAGATATTAGTAAAAAAGTATACTAGGCATGTATTTCTATGCATTGAGTGTAAAATTACTGATATTTTTTTATTATTTTATCTGATAAAAAAAGTATAACTAAATACGTTTTTACATTTAACGCGTAGAAACCTATAATAAGTATTTTTTTACTGATATCTCAATTTCATAAAATAAATGACTCGTAACGTTTCTGCAGTTATCGATTCATCTGTATATCCTTACCACAACACTACTTCTATGTAAAATAAATTGTGCCAGATTATTATTATAACAACAATCAAAAACACAATTGATCTTTTACAAAAACAATTTCAGAACTGTTGATATATATTGACATCGAACCGTAAGTCACACACAAAATAATTAAGTCATTTAATTATTAATGTTATTACTTACCCATATATTTAACAGGAATCTATAATATGTCTTCGACGTAAACTGAAGGTATTGTTGATTTACACATATAACGCTACTTCCATAAATATTATCTATTACGAGTCAAAATAGATCCAGAAGTTTTTCCACAGGGAAGGGGAGGGGCGCATAGCCATATATATATATATATATATACAAATAGGATATTTGAATAATAAGTAGTAGCTTTAAAAACAAAGTTAAATCTTATAACAATTAAAAAAAATTACATATTATTATGGTATTTAAAATTACATAATAGTACACTTATAATACAAAGTCAAGTTTTCGTTGTTTTCTTTAGAAAATCTTTAAATTATATTTCTTAGATTATTTTTAGTGTCAATATTTAAATCCTCGTGGATATACATACATACATATATATATATATATATATATAAGATCCGACCATGCCAATCTTTCCTCTTCCATTCTTACCCTTAACCAAGTTTTAAGCAGCTTTAAAAAGGAAAAACTTCTTCCTGTTGTTGTGACCGAAATTGGCTATCTAACTAAAATGTTGAAAAATTATCTATGTATAAGATAGTAATTTTGATCTAAATTATTTATTGTCTCATGAGCAGAATTTATATTTTTAAACTTAGGATTTACGATAGAACTATTGTTTTCTTTTAGAGAAATGACCGAAACCACATGTAACGCGTGATGTTAAACAATTTCCTGCAGACAGGAAGATAACGTTTTAATTTTTATTACAGAACTCTGTATAATATTATTGATTCATACAAGATTCAACACAATTTTTGATGTGTGGCTTATTTTTGATATGTATGTACAAGAAATTACAACCATATCTGGGTGATGTAAATTTTTCATATTATTCTTTTGGTAGACGAAAAATATTGAATTCTTAATTGAAGAATAAAAAAAAAATTGAATAATTTTTTTTTAGCCATGTAAAAAAAAAACAAAATAGACAATTTGTAGAAAAGGGGAATGAGGTATATACTGCCACCGAATCCAAATAAAATTTATCTAATTCATCTATGTTACCTCTGTGACGAAACTTAAAAATCTTAAATACTTTTTTCATTGAACTAATTTAAATTTTGGTTGTGCGCCGAATGACCCGGTTTTCCATCATGGAATTGTCTTTCTCAGTACCAAATTATTTTGTTATTATTTTAATTATTATCATTATTATTATTTTATTTTAAATTATTATTATTAAATTATTATCTCTCTTCATTATACATCTAGAACAGTGGTTCCCAACCTTATTTATTCTACGCCCCCATTGTAGATTTTCAAAAATCTCGCGCCCCCCACCTATAAATTGAAAAAATTATAATTTTTTTGTTTACTTTACATTTTATAAATAAACTATATAATATTCGGAAAGACTAATTTTTTATTGATGATAGTAATTTTAAAATATAAATAATTGTAAATAATATAGTATTATAGTGGAATTATAAATTGACGTGAGTAATTAAATAAATTAGTAAAAAATATAAATAATAAAATGTATAATAAAATTAACATTTAATGTGAAGGCTGACAACACTTTTCTTTGGACAATTTTTTAAAGTTTGGCTCGATGTTTGATAAAGAACACCTCAAGTCAGATTTAACATCCAAGCAATTTTTATGTTAGGTCATGGTGCACTATGGCTAAACACTTGTAATCTTTATCGACTTTAACGACCCTATATTCTATAATCTATAACGATAACCAGTCTTTATTAATTTTTCATTTTTTCTCTTAATTTTAAATATAATAAAATTTGATAAATAAAAATTTTACTTTGTGATGACTGCTTGCGCCTCCCCAGCGATGTGTATACGCCCTCCAAGGGGGGCGCGCCCCCCCGGTTGGGAACCACTGATCTAGAATAATGAAAAGACAACTATGTCAATTTTTTCAAAGTGTTGAAGAGTAATTTAAATTTGTTAAACGTTGATCAGCAATCAAAATTTGGAATAAATTCAATGAAACGTTAAATGACGAAAGACAAACTTAACCAACACATACGGACTGTTGTTAAAAAATATATTATTCAAACATTAGGTTAAATGATACGCATGCCATCTAATCAACTAACTCAGATATCTTCGCGGACATGTGTCCAACCATTGATTAAATATACATATATAATGTATAATAACATTTATTATATATTTAATCAATGGTCAAACTATACCCCAAAGTTTCATTACAAACTACTTCCCTTTTCATTTTTTCGCGACTAACTGTAGTCTATGTCCTTTTTCCAGGTTTAATCTGTCTCTGTACTATATTTCATCAAATTATTTAAGTAGTTAAAAAAATCATAATTGACATACAGTCTTCATTGTATATATTATTATATAATTAAATATGAATGTCATTTATAAATGAATGGACAACTTTCTTTAGAATATTACCGTTCGATATAATTAATCCGGTGTTAAAACGATGTGGACAAAAATAGTACAAGCAGAGACCTCTAGTTTACATTTATAAACGTTAAGACATACATAAGCATTTTTATTCTGTCTAGTAGATGTCACATAAGTCAATGTTATACGAATAAACTATAATTACAATAAAATTATTTTGGTTTATCGAATAAAATCTGAATTTTAATTTTTCATAATTTCTATATGAGTTGTAATATTAGTAATAAATCCAGTATTATCTGATCTGAGAGGTCAGTAAAAAGTTGTGGTGGGACATATATTCGAATTTTTTAAATATTCGAATAACGCGATTAAAATTTGAATATCCGTAGTATTCGGATCTAATATTTTCAATGTTTAATCAAATATTTATTTTTATCGTGATTCGTGTGATAAATTTAATGAGACACTGGCTTCCACGTATTATATGATGTAGCAAACTGGTACTATAATATAACAATAGTTATAAATGAGTTATTTTAATCATATTATCCGTATAACGTACAATAACGTATGAAGTTCAATCGTTTTTACTCAACCGGAGACTGGATTTACTAAGTTTTTTCAACTTTTAATAAATTAATAATCATAATATATATTTCGAGTAACTATGTCTCGTAAAAATATGAGTAAAGCGTGGAATTATTTTGAAAAAATAGACATATATTCAGCTAAGTGTCAAACATACGATGCAAAATTTAACAAAGGATTAAAAATTGACGAATGTATAGTTATTTTCAAAAAAGCTTCGTCAATACTGTTTGCTTTAAATACTTTTATAAAATAACAACCGCATTAGAATTTCATCTTATAAACAATGATAAACCGAAACTATGTTTAATTTAATGTTGTCCAACACGGTGGAATTCCACGTTAAATATGCTTGAACGTTTAATCGAAGTGTGGTCAGCAGTAGTTGCTATAATGGCAGGTCAATCATATATTATCAATAAAATTGACAAAAAAACTCGAGTTTTAGAGAGATGACTGGAAAAAAATCAACAAATTAATAGCACTTCTGAAACCATTAGAATTAGAATTAGCTACAATCGTCCTTTGCGCTGATATAAAAGTGACTACTCGTATATCCATTGTAAGGCCTATAATAAGTAACTTGTTATCAAATAAATTAAAAATAAATAGTAGTGACAATGAATTAATTGTAAAATTTAAATCTATAGTAAAAAATGAATTATTTGAAAGTTTTGGATTTGGTTTTCATAACGACAATATATTAATTGGGAATCCAAAAGTAAATGTATTTGCATGTGTGTTAGATCCTAGAAATACAAATTTGAACCATGAAACTTCCGAGAACGTTAAGGAACATATTCGACACAATGAAAAATCTCTTGTTCAAAATTATGAGGAAACATATGAAAACATTTATGGTCAAATTACCAAAAATACAATAGTTTTGGATATACTACTTGGGGAAGCTAACATTTAATATTATGAATTTGAACAGTGTATTACTGAAATTCAGATTAACCACAATCTAGATCCATGCATGTGATGGGAATAACACGAAACAATATATCCAATAATTGCAAAAGTTATTAAAAATATTTTATGAATACCTGCCATATCAGCATCTTCTGAAAGAGTTTTTTCTACCGAAGGAATTATTGTTTCATCAAAATATAATAGATTAAATGAGAAAAATGTTTCCACTCTAGTTTTCTTAAAATAAAATAGTAATATTTAACATTTAAAATAAGTATTTTTCAACGTACTTTTATTTTACATTATATTTGTTGTTTATTATTTAAATAATATCTATTTATTATTTTAGGTTTTATCCTAATTATATAATATATATTTTTTTTATCCCATTTAGAGCCTTACCTTATATAATATTATAATTTAAAATATATATTTAGTTAGTATATACCATAATTTTTTTGATTTTATTTCTGTTATAACAAATATGAAATGTTGTACAATATCACAAAAGTACGATTATTTGAATATTACCGAATATTATGATTATCTAAATATATCCGTATAGTATAATATCCGAATATTTCCGAATAGTATGATTATTCGAATATAACCGAATACTATACGAATATTCGAATATAATCTGTGCATCGATACTCTAATTGATTTTATCCAAATTTAAAAATATCCCAGTATCCGTAATAAAAAGATTTCTATAGAATTCAATTTAAATATTTATAAATTTGGGAATATTTTAGGGATATTTCTCATATAGATATACCTAAAAATTGCTTTATTTTTCTATTGAATCTTATCTTTAAATAATCATTTGTCATTACTAGATTGTGAGTTTTGATTTTAAAAAGATAAAAACAGTATTATTTCTGTATTTCGGGAGTTCAATAAAAATATTTCCATAGAGTTTAATTTAAAAATTTATTTATTTGAGAAAGAGTTCTAGGAGATTTTTCATAATTGGTTCATTAAATGATGTTTCTGTTTTCCAATTTTGATTATTTTCATCTCAAATTTTCATAATTACTCATTTTTGTGAATTTTCATTTGAAAGAGTTTTAAGGCAAATTATCAATTTGATCTATCCAGGGATGTTATGTATGGTTTTAGATTCCCAGAATCTGTTTTTAGCTCTTTTAATTTTGTTCGTAGGGAGCTGGAACTATGTTTTTGCAGCCGCTATTTTTTCCCCGATTTTAAAAAGAGATATAAATATTAGGAATTGTTATTAAATTAAATATTTACAATTTTTTTATTGTTTTACTTTTTATTGATATACTGTCAAATATACATATCATCTTGGGCGTACTGCTATCGCATGCTCTAATGGTAGTGTTACTGATCTTGAGTTTATTCTTACTAGTAATCTCGATCCGAGTCCCCACATTGAACATATCTGTTGCAAGACTTTTAAAACTTTGGGATTCGTTTTGAGATTATGTAGAGACTTTCGGTTAGGCTTATCCTTTAAGGTACTTTATTGTGTTCTCGTACGTCCTATTTCAGAATATGGTGCCGTTATTTGGAATCCTCACGTCAACAATGACTCTGTCAGGCTAGAAAGGATTCAATGTAAATTTATGAATTATGCTGGATTTCGTTTGAATATCTCCTGTGGACCTCATAACTACGAACCAGTCGCTACTCAGCTAGGACTGGTTTCCTAGGCTAAGCGTAGGCGGTTGGCGGACATCAAATTTTTAAAAAAATTATTAGATGGCATTATAGACTCTCCTGAATTGCTTTCCTTAATTTGTTTTCGTGTTCCTCAACGTCCTTTCCGATCTGTTGCTCCTTTTTATGTCCCTTTCGCCTCCACAAACTATCTAAAAAATGAACCTATTTCGCGTATGATGAGTAATGCCAATGTTGACCCTTCGTGTCTACTAACTTTATAGCTGTTTTGTTTTACTGTATACTTCTACATCTTAAGTTATATAATTAATGACTATATATGTAATGTGTTATTGTGTTAAAAGGTTATATCCCGTTTATTTAATAATAAAAAAAAAAAAAATAATTACGCGATACAAGCGAAACGAAAAATACCCGTGAACTTTGGTCATTTGCCATCAGCAATCTATCATCCCCATTTTAGTGATCAACACCGAACCGACGCCGGTTTTTGTCTTTATTGTATTCTAACTTATAGCTGCCGTGAACGTTTGAGCACCCGTAGCTGTTTAATTGTATCGTAACGCACAATAGTCCGAATCGTTATTTAGTTTGCCGAAATTAACAATTTTTTTTTATTATTATGACAATTAAATACAAGCTAATAAATGTTTTCAAAATAAATTTGAAATTATTTTTCAATTTCGATTCAATTTTCTTAAAGATTAAAAAAAAATAATTAAAAATATTCGAATTCTTTTTATAATAATTTATTTCGAATAAATTTTGAGCCAACAATGTTAGTTATTTTACAATATTTTTTTATAAATTATCAATTTATATTCAACAATAAACAGATTAACAATTTCTTCTTATAATTAAATATACTTTATATAAATATATAATAAGTAATACAAATTTAGATACTTATGCAATGTTTGAATCGGAATCTGCAGTATCTTTTGTTATGGTGTATTTATTTTTTTACGATACATTTTATCTTTATCAATTTTGATTAAAATATGGATTGTAAAAATTTCTTACTAAACTAGAACAATTTTAAAATTCTAAAAATGGACTTTTGGCAAGCTAAATAACGATTCGAACCACTGTGCATTTTTGAGTTGTTGTTCCAACCAAATACAACACGGTTGAGCTTTTTCATAATATTATAGCTTATAATATTATATAGCTTTTTCATAAATGGGTACCTTGCATTTTTTATCATCACTCTTTGAGTGCAATATTTCTTTTTGATTTGAGTGCATCGAACGTTCGGTTACGTTGTGTGGCGTAGTTTGTTTATTCGGATCGACCGTCTATTGTAGTATCGTCCGTACGAGTACGATGACGTATTCGTCGGCCATCTTGTCATCCGTGTCGCCGTTTTACTATACGAGTATTATGTGCGTATATTGCGGTGTGTGGGTTATATCACCGTATTATTATTGATAGTATTATTACTATTATTATTATGATTATTATAACTGTTCCGTGTTGTTTAAATTATACATAGAGTGTGTAAACACTAATGGAAAACACTGAATATCTGCGTAGAGACCTGCAATTTGTATACTGTTTTTATGTTGGTTATAACACAAAAACACACTTTCTTATGACTTTTGAATTTTTTTAACTTCAATTAAGTTAGCTGTAGTTTAGTTATAAGGATTAACAACTAAGTTCTTGTGTTACTGGATATAAAAATGTGGATCACAATATTATATTATGTAATAAGACATTAGTCCGTATATATTTGTAAACAAATAAATAAATAAGACAAGTCCATATTTATCATATTTTTTAAATTAATCAATTGAATAATATAAACAATACATTTATAATCAATAATTTAAACTCAATGATTTTTAAATACTTTTATAATTTTTAAATCGATCTATTAAATAAAGTTATAAATTTAAATTCAATTATTATTAATTTTTTTCATCATTTTGTAAATTAATTATATCAATTTGTTTTAATCAGTCAATTAAATAATTTATAATTAATAATTTTCATATTTTTCTTTACATACAATTATTAATTAATTTTACTATAAATCTGTTTTTTTTTTTTAATTAATCAATTGAATACATTTTATTATACATTAAATGTATCACTTTTAAAAATAGTATGCTAATCTGAATAGAATTAAAAAGTTATAAGAGTTATAACAATCACATATATATCTAATATTATTGGAATAATACATATGTGATTTTATAAAATTAAAAATATTAACAAACTTATTAATGTAAGCAGTTTGAAATGTTCTTATAAATTAATTACATAAAATAATTATATTGTTTTTTTTTTAGGATTGATTTAAATGTTTGTGTTTATTACGAATAAGTTATATTTATAATTTATAATTAAAAACTATATTAACTTACTGTTTATTTTCTAAAAAAAAAATATTCCTCGAAGAAAAATGTTTATGAATACTTGATGTTTTAAATATCACAGTAAAATACGATAGTATAAAATTGAATTACGAAAGAATTTATAAAAATATATATTTATTTATCTATTAAATTCATTTTATGGATATTTATTTAATTTTTATTTAATTGAAATTTGTAATTCATGGAAATGTGTATATACTGTACACCGGCAGTAGTAAGTAGTATACCGGCTTTAGAAATTTGACCTAAATTCATAATATATTTCAAATATGAGGATCTATAATTGCATATCTAAATGTTAACCCTAATTATTTTTTTCACACTTATGATATTCATCTTTAATATTAATTCATACTAATAAAATTTAAATCATAATCAGTGTACCTTCTATTTCAAGTGAATATTAAAATAAAATAAATTTCCTCTTCAACATATATGATTAAAAACATATTATTTTGTAATTTCGTGAAATCATAACAAAAAAAGGTAATGTGTCATTTGAAGTTTGACCATTTAACTAATGGATTTCTAAAAAACCGTATCTTTATAACACGATGGACTAGAAAAAACTGGAACGGGGGAAATGTTGGAGAAAGTGATCTCCCGACCACTCTAACAAACGGATACAGCCAAGAATATCAGTAGTTTTAGTACATGTGCAAACAGTCTACTCACGAGGACGTCTGGAAGAATAGTATAATGTTTTACTGTTTAATACAACCACGTTAATTTTGTGATAAAATAATTTCCGGAAATCTACGAATCAACATATTATATTCTAGTACCTATTGTTAAACATTTTATCTGTAGTGTATGCAATTTTCGATGTATGTAGATTAAATACATACTTTAAGTGTACAAAATAAAAATAATAAAATTATGTCGTTTGTTAAAAGATGCAAAGGATCGTGATAATAATATGACTGGAAAAAATCCTTGGGATACAAAAGTAAGTAATTTAAAGTTTATAACTACATTTATTTATATTTTATCGTACAAATTTGTTTGTATATCACATTTTATTTATTTTTATTCTAAATAAGTTAATTCATTCACAATATAGTGAAATAGCATTATATTCGTATTTAAATAGAGTTTACTAAATAAGTAATTATGTTTATAATGTATAACCCTTAATCATGCTTTTTATGCACTCTCATATTTATTTATAATCAAATACCAGACTTGGGTAAAATACTTTTTAAAAGTATTTAGAATAAATACTCGAATACTTACAAAAAAAAGTATTTCGAATACATTATTTAGAATTTTTCAAAAGTATTCCGAATACTTTTAAAATACTTCTAGTATTTCATACTATAAAAATTATAGATATCATGAGAATTATTTGAAATTGTAGACTAAATATAAATTAATTTATTGCATTTTTATGTTATATAATTGTTATAGATTATGATTTACAACAATAATAAAAATCTGATAAGAGCTTATATCTACAAGATATGACGAAGAAGTAATAAAATCGTTTAAAAAAAGAGATGATTTAATGTTTAAAAGGTATTTGAAATAATGTATTCAGAATACTCGTTATAAGTATTCAAAATACTTTATTGAATACTTTCAAAAAAATGTATTTAAAAAGTATTCCGAATATTGTATTCGGAATACTACCCAAGTCTGTCAAATACAAACATTAACACATTTATAGTAATGTACAATCTTACACCAAAATTATATTATATATTATTAAACATATTGTTTTTATTTATAAAATGGCATAATACGAGTTTTTTAATGTAATATATGAAGTAAAAGTAGAAAAACTAAATGTTATAATTATTCTAATCAGTAACTGGTAGGTAACTTATTGAATATAATTTTGTCAATTGCAAATACTTGTCAGATGTAATGCATTTAAAACAAATAACTATCAAGCGTAGCAGTTTAGAAAATTAACTTTCTTTCTGTTTTTCCTCGGATCAATTACTATTTGTCAATTGATTATCTAGTTGTTTTAATTATAGTTTATATCTGCTTTTTATCTTTTTGGTCGTGTTTAAAACGTTTGTAATTGAAAGGATAGTAATTAAACAGTTTCTAAAAATTACAAATAAGTTGTACTGTTTATTTTTAAACCTTATAAGAATTAATAAATGCATAGGTTGTGAAAATATCACATAATATTCGTAAATATATTGCTTACTTCTTTGATTTTTATTACTATTTTCACATCATATAAAACACAATGGTACCTAACACCTAAATTCGGAAATATCAATAATGATTAGTTATTACTTATAAATTAATGTAGCTTAATATTTTAACTCGCATCGTATTATCACAGAACAGATTGACAGAATCTGTCATGTAGTATCATACAAAGAGCTTCTCATTTATTTTCAAATTTAAGATTTTCTGCCGTAACTTAATGATGTATTTATTTATTATGATTTTTCACGCTACATAATTTAAGCTTCCGTGTACGTTTATCGAATAATGCCCGTATTATTATAAGATAATTTATATATAATAACCAGTATAAGCTATTTATTATAATCACTTAACAGTATAATATTTTCTAATTAGAAAAATTACACACTTTAATAAATATAATATTGTTAGGTTTGCCAATAGCATGGTTCTATTGGTCAAGGAAATAATTTTGGTTAAAAAAATTATATGACCAATAACACTTTGATAACACCGATTAGTTGAACGACATTTTAGGGATTCAACCCTATCCTTTTTCACAAAAAAAATTTAATACTTACATATAACTTGATTTTCTATAGCCAAACTTACCAAAAATCTCGGATTTCTGCTTGAGACTGCTTGTTTGACTTTCTCTCATACACCCTTATATTCTTACAACTATTTTAATCACTTAATTTTTCTTCAAATAATTGAATTAGCTAAATAATTTGTATTGTATTTAATGTGGTTATTGTACAAATTAAATCCATTATTTATTCATTTTTTTAAGTAAAATCATACTTTTTCTATGGACATGTAGTTATTTTATTCTAACTAAATTATAGCAATTATTATTTCTTGGAGAGTATCAAACATGTATATTATTTGATCGAACATCATTAAACTATTACAAATAAACGAACTACAAATACGATTCATCTCTGATTTATAAAGGAATATTTTTCACATTGCATCATATTAATAGATTGCTTAATAGAACGTTTGTGTTTTTCAATTCCTTTTATTGTATTATTTTAACTTCTGTTGTAACAAGTTTAAAAACTCCATACTAAAACAATGTTTTCGCCGAAAAACAGTTTTAGAAGACATTTTGATAATGTTATTATTCTTTTTAAATTTGTATTAGGTATGTTGTTGCTAAATTACAACTGTACTCAATGCTATTCATTATGTCGTTGGTTAGCGCGAATACTTACGTTACAATCAAAATGATAGAATCGTTGTGAAATTGGCGTTTTTTGTAGAACAGTGTTTAATGTTCGTCGATTTATCTTTTATTCCTTAATAACAAATAAACGCATACTACCGAAAAGAACCAACGTGCGTGTTACACGTGGCGCTAATTTTTCGAACACGTGATATCAGCTAAGCAATGCGCTGTAACTGTATAATAAGTATAAACGAATTATATACGTGTACAAGAAAACAAAAAACAAAAATAAAAATTCGTGACTACGGTCTTCTGCTGCCGGACAGTGTTATTGAGATACATATAAGCGCATGTGTCTGCAAGTATTATTCGTTCGCGAAGCACGTGAAAGCAAGAGAAACCGTCACCGCCGCTACTGCAGTGACTAATTTTGTGTACATAAAATAATAAAATATACATATATATGCAAAAATTATTCGTACCATTTGCAGAATTTAAAATATCCGTCGTCACCTATATATTATAATAGTTTGTGCGAGTTCTTTTTTTTTTAGTACTTTTTTCCGATGAAAATAAAAATAATACAATATATATTGGGAAGTAGCTAATGTGTATTATGCAGTATAGTAGCGTTGTACAGTGCTCACACTGGACACTGCAACAAGGACGAACCGGATGCTACGTCTATACGTAAACGCACGAGACCACTACGTAAATAGTTATTATTCGACGGTACCGCGACGGTGGTGTTTACTACGGATACACGTAAACCTTAAACTTATATTGCACCGCGCGAACATATACGCATTTTTATTTTTATTATTTTTTTCTCTTGTACCACGTGCTGGCTGTGCTCTCATAACTATTATAATAATAATGTGCCAACGACGACGACCGTCCGTTATTTCCGGACAGGCAACGGTCTGCCACCGGCCGATTTATCCGATGCGCACGAGACCAGATTCGTCAAGTAGTTATTTTTTTCTATGTCGTCACCTAGACTTGCTGACACTACGTGCGCGTGGTGTAAATATTTTTCAAAATGCAAACACTTGCTGCACAATACGCACGTGTGTACGTATGTGTGCGCGTGTGCGCGTGTGTTTAGTCATTTAGGTAAAACGGAGTAACTAGGTCAATGCGTAGCTACACGAATATGCGTGTGTGATTTAATATTAATAAAATACGTGTGCGTTGCCGGCTGTTTCATTAGAGATGATTCTGATGTGCATGTTCATACTTGCAACTATATTGCATTATTATTATTATCATTCTATTGTTGTAATTATGTGTTGATAAACGAATGATAGATATTACAATAATTTTTTATATTTTTTTTTCGTCTATCTCAAAAAAATATCGTATACGACAAAATCCACAGCGTGTTTGTGTAAGTGTGTGGATGCGCGTGGTCGTTGCGACAAACAATTAAAGAGTAAAGCGAATGCATACAATAATTATGAAATGTAACGAAAAGGAAACATCATACTATTATTATGTACACGTTCGAATAATATTATGTGTAGGACCCAGCCCGTAGTCGTGGTCACCGTTGATCATCCGAAAAACACTAAAAATCAAAACTACAATATGATCTCCTTTCAAAGTTTTTATAGTTTCTGAATTACTTGAAACTTTCGTCGTTCGTGTTAATCTAAGCTTCTTGTGTATGATTCGTTTTGGACACGTGTGGTGTGCATCGCAACTAATACTGCTATAAGCTGTGAATAGCTGTGAATTAAAAAAATGAGCGTTTTGAATTTTCAAATTTAAATGGTTACTCGATTTTCATTTTGTAATGAATAATCATAATTCGTGTTATTAATGAAAGCATTTAGAAACAAAAATATCTAAGCTTCCTATTATTAATACTTAATTAATATAAATTTTACTATTGAAATAGTCCTCATATATTTAAAGAATAGTAAAAGTTTCACATATTTTTATGCATGCATTTTGTTATGATGTATTACCTAGTTGTGTTATCATATTTAAATATGCAGACGTAAGGTGAGCGTTTGTGTGATGTAGAAAATTATAATACACATTAAATATTAATATTCTGTATATTTTAGAAATGCATACAAAAGTTTTTATACAATTATAGTGGGTGTGTAGATAGTTAATCATAGGTATATATTCAATCCGGTAATTTTTAATTTCTTTTGTTTTTATTAATGAGAAACAAAAAGTTTTAAAAATACTGTACTCAAATTAAATATATTATGTGGTGTTCATTCATGAGAACTTGTAGTTTTCGAGTAAAAGTTTTCAATTTAATTTTCTTCTTTGATAATTCGTAAATAGTTTATTCTCACGACAATTTACTCGTGTTAACGCGCAAACACCACTGAGTAACAATGGCCATTATGATTTCGTCAAAAGAGTTTCACTGAAAAGTGGAAAACCATGCGATGCAATTGGACCAACCGCTGTATCTGTTCTACGACATAACTGAATCAATTTTCTCAGCGAAAATTAAATCAGCAGTTCAACACTTTCAAACAATCATAATTAGACGCGAAGGTACAATGATAGTTGTTACTGATTCGTAGATAGCTTTGTACATTTATAGTCTACTCGACTTATCTATTCATGTACGTTTATAAGACTATGACACTTTTTTGTTCACGTTCTTTATATTACTTGGTCGTGTTATTATCACAAACATAGATGCACATGGGCGTGTCGTTACCTACTTCCCGTTTGAATATTATATCTGTATACCTAATATTGCCCTCCCACGCCGTGTATTTAATAATACAATCTACGAGAAAACGATATTTGTTAATCTCACGGATAGATAAACATGTAAACCGTGCTACATAATATAATATTATTTTAATATAGTGCTATAGCATTGGAACTTCACCAGTAATGGATTGTATTATAGATTCTAACATTCTAAGACATTCGTTACGTTTAGAAAAAACATCAATTAGAACCGCAAGAATTGCTTTACGTGATCGTGATATTATGTATATTATTTCACATAATCGGATCGCTAGATAACTTCCGTTTTGATATATACGAGTATCTCTTCTACGAGTAACTACTTTATTCTACAAAAGTGTGAAAAACGTAGTTTAGTAAAAAAATTTAAAATTATAATTATTCAAAATACCCACCGATATAGAAAACCATCTAGTTAATATTGTATACCTGAATTATATGTGTTACTAGCGCATACAAAATACGTTAAATTAGATCAACTGTACGATTAACGCAAACTAATTAACACCAACAATAAATACTAATGAACATGCAGCTAAATTTCCACATACAAATAACAAATTAAGTGTTATGAATAATGTACCGAAAAATCCAAACATACTCGTATTATTACGTCCTATATGCAACAAAATTGTTCTAGTGTTAAATATTTAATATCTAAGTCATAAAAACATTTGATGGAAGATGAGATTAATTATTGATAGGTTTGCCATAATGATAACTTTACTATATCATACATAATGTCTATTTGTCAAAATATACATAAATCATTATTAAAGAATTAAAATAGAAGTATAAAAACATAAATTATATACTAATGAATAATGTGTTACCTGCAGGCACAATATTCGTATAAATCGTCATTAAACATGATAAATGATATTTGAATTGATAAGATTAAATATAAATTGTAATAAAAGTAGAAAAAAAAAAAGATTATTTTATTGTATTCCATTTACAACAAATGAAATTTGTTTGTAATTAAAGTATAACTAACAAACTAAATCGTATGTAATGTATTTACAAACATAATATTCATAAAATACTTAAGTACTTAAAACCATTATGACTAGTTATGTTTTTATTTTCTTATTACTTATTATACTTTTTTTAAGGCTTAAATACAAATAAGATTATAAGAATATTATTATGAAATAGGTAGTAACTTAAAAATTAATACTTTGTTACTCTATACTGTTATGTAAGTTTCAAGTGAAAATGTGTATCGAAACCGTATTTTACAAATTTTATAGTGTTTGTAAGTGATTACTTTTCCCTTCGATTATATTTAGAACCAGTTATTAATAATTTAGTAAAAAGAATTGAGAATGATATGAGGGCTGTTGGTGCTGTTGGTGTGTGTGTAAGAATGTAAAAAAATTGAGACGAGTAGAGGTTTAGGACAATGGTGGCCGACCCACAAATAGTTGGAATAAAGACAAAGAAGAAAAAGAAAAAGAAGTGTTAAGTTAATTAAAAATTATTTAAGATCCAATTCAGAAGATAGTAGATATACTTCACACTTTATGTCGTACATAGGGTTTGAAATAATGCAATCGGTGATTACAGTGAAGTCATACGTTGTTCTTTAGCAGAAAAAAAAGTTCGTCGTGTAATAATTAGTAACAATTTAATTTTGTTATTTAAAAATTATGTTAAGTGAACAGTATTGTTAAAACTTGTTCATTTTTTTTTTTTTTTATAAATCTGTCTTTTATATTTCATACGTATATATATATATTGTTTTTTCATTATGACAATAATATATGTGGAAAATTTTTCATTGTAATATCTTGAATTAAAAAAAATTAAAGCAGTTTTTATTAATATATTTTTAAAATATAATTTCTTAAGTTACTGTCTTGGGCATCTGATACCCTGAATTTGGCATTGTCTAGACAGTGGTAACCAAACTACGGCCCGCCAACATTTAATATCTGGCCAGCGAAAGTATTCTACATTATAACACTTATTTGCTTATCTATGATATGTTATGTTTACGTAATAAAAAAAAAAAATTTAAATTTAAAAAATATATTCCTCAAATATACATTCTTCATTTCGTTTTTTGTCGTCACAACGTTCAAATAACTTAAAAATTAATTGAACATTTCAAATTTTAAGCTCAGCAATTTTTTTTTTTTATGACCCGCAGTAAAAATAGTTTGTACACCACTGGTCTAGAACGTTTTTGTTATTGTGACGTATTAATCTAAGAATGTATGTAAATAATATATATATATTTTTTTTTTTTTTTGACATATTATATAATCGTTTTGTACTGTGACTAAATAATATGCAATTTAATGAAAATTCTTTACGGTTTAGATTTGTCTACAATAAAATATAACATATTATATTTTATAAAGTTTCCGGATAAAAAAAAAAAATAAATAAAACTTAGAAATTAATTAATTAATATATAAATTTATTTTCATATTAAATTATAATATTTATAGAATGTAAACAATGTTATAAGATAAAATAAAAAAATTAAATTTTCGGGATAATCTAACAGAAAATCTAAAGTATACTAAATATAATAGTTTATTGTTTTTTATTATTTTATAAAGAAAAGTTCAGTATTAATGAAAAAAAATTATAATAAAATAATAGTGTTATGTTAGTTATTTTCTGCAAATGCTCAATATGTTATATGATCTAATTGAAAATTATTTAATCTTTTGTTTGTATTCAATTAAATAAATAAAATTTATTTAATAAATTTATTAAATAAATACCTACATGTTTTAGTACATAATAATATTATATTATAACAAAATATTTAGTATCCATAATAATTATAGTTGAAATATCGTGGGCTCATCGAAAGACTAACGTGTCGGCATTGACCGTGATTTAAAGTTCTTCTATTCAGTTCAACGATTTTGACCTTCCATTGTGCTATCATTTTGTATCTATGAATTATACCGGTATTTCTACGCATCGTGGAGCAATAAAATACTCTTGCATAACTATTAAAGTGTTAAATCATATTCTATATAGATCTGTATACACTATAGATGTGAAACAGATGCCGCGTGTAATGAACATCTTTATGAACGTAATATAAGTAGTTATATAATGACTAATTATTGTACAAATATTATGTATATTTTATATTTAAAGCTCTTGCTCAAAGATATTGATTGGCTCACAGTCTTGTTCTAAACGATTTCATATAAGTTTTCCACTGATCTCATCCATCGATTTAACAGTTTTAAGTTCCGAATATTTTATTGTTTCTTTTTATTATTTTTATTTTTTGATTTCCAGATATCAGTTGCAAGTGGAGCAACAAGTTCCTACACTTCAACAACTGATAGTGAACTAAAATTCACGAGAAAATTCAGTCAAAGGTATAGATGGAGGTGTTGTATAATCGAAACAATACTGGTTTTCTTGTTGATATTTTCATTATCCCTGTACGCGGGATGTAAGTATTTTATTTTTATATATAATATAATATTTAACTTTTCCAAATATTATTATACATGCGGTAAAATCTCGTTAAATCAAATCTTAAAGACTACAGAAAAATGTTTGAGAATTGGAACAATTCGAGAAATCGACGTTCGACTTATCACGAATCTACTGTAATAAAAATTAATAGTAGACACATTTAATAGATCGAATTATCGATACAATATTTTCATATGATCGTCATGATGATTTGAAAATATAATTTCAGATTTACGTTATTAAAAATATAAATTATGATTATTTTGATGAATTTCTTTAATTTTCTATTTTAAATGAAGTTTGTTATTAAATACTGTAATTTTTGTAAGTATCATATGTATTAATTAGGTCAGCATCATTAATCAATAAATCATTGTATAAAAAAAGCTGATATTCCAAGTTTAAAAAGTAATTGGTTTTTTTCTTTTCTTAGTAGTTTATACGCAGTTTAAAAATCCTCTATATTATACTGTTAATAATATAATATAGTTTAATCATATTATAACAATATCACTATTTATTAATTTCAATAATTTTCATAAAAAATATTTTAACATTTATTTGCGGGTTTGAACTTTATTATCAAAGGGAAATAAATATTGCTACAAATATGTTGTTTCAATTGTACTATATAGTGCGCAATAAATAATATATGAGATTATGTAAAATTAAAATTATGGCAATTTAGATGTACCAAATAATAAAATAATACATTTAGACGCACGAAATATCTACGTTTTTTTTCTGCACAATCTTGATTCACGATTTTTAATATCGAAATGTCTTTTTATAACCAGTGGATTATATCTTTTATTTTAATTTAATATACATTATATCAACAGAAAGTAGCTTTTATTTTTAAAATAATTGTATTATTTTATGTAATAACAATATTAGTATACCTAATTATCTACTAGCTCGATAAATACAAGTATCTTAGTGAATATTAAGATAAATCATCAATAACTTGATAATAACTTTGGGTGTAATATGCATAAAAAAAAAATTGATCATAATTTATAATATTTAATATTGTATTTATAAGATTACTACGAATATATAAGAATAGATAGGATTATAAATCACTTAATTTAGATTATTGTTAACACCATAAAGAGGTGTAAACACACGGCATTAATCAGAATGCATTTTCCCGTAAAATAATCGTTTAAAATTTTTAATCGATTAAAACGATCATTTTTTCTCAAACTGTTAAATGGACGAACACCATCATTAATTAATGAAAATTTTTTATTGGAGACCAAAAATTACAGATTCTAGTATTTGGCTAACGGGATTTTCATAAGTTTTTTTCATTTTTAAAATGAAACACCGTTATTTCATTGACACCATGAAAAATGCATTATATGGGATTTTAACAACACTGCAGATAAATGATTTCATGGGAGGTTTTGTTTTATTTCATTTGGATTATGTTTATTCGGTTCAATAACTATCAGAAGTATATATTTATATATGTATTTATATCGTAAAGAATTTATAGTCATCATCTAGATAAAAAAAAATACACAGATTTCCACGAATCAAACTATTAAAATGTCTTTCATATTCAATTGTTTAAGGCAACTAAGTTGAACCAATAATAATACTACTTGCAATTGTTCTTTCTTTCTTCAAACACTTATGTTACGTACTGAAAATAATATGTACATTAGTTTTTTTTTTTGTAGACTAATGTTATTTCCAAATATCAGTGCGCTAAACAAATTCTTTAATCTTAAATTGCTTGACTGTATCCAATACTTGGGATTAAAACACGTTTATTCGGAAACGTTTAAGTAATTTGAATTTTAATTAGTATTAAAGCAAGACGTTTTCAATTACAATTTTATTTGGTTCTAAACAGAATTTTTTTAAAATTAATATAGTTATTTCGAAGATCTTCTTTCCAATTAGTTATAAAAAATAAATTTAGTAAGCTGAAAAAATATACAAATCCATCTATTATCGACATTTTTAATTTGTAAATGTATTATATTTATTGTTTATGAATTATTGATGAAGTGGTCATTAAAAATCAACCGCACATTAGGCTCGATAATATACAATATGATACTGATCAATAAAAATATCAATTTCGATGGTATAATATATTTATTTTTTTCTAATTTTTAATTTAATTTCTCATTGGAATAAAATTCAGAGAGAGAACAACTTTTATTTTTGAAAAAAATGTACAAAGTGAACTGCCTGTCGCACAGGTTGCCTATAGTGACACAGTATAAACATCAGACGTTAAATTATAGGGTTATGTTATGGTTTGCATGGTTTGCTTGTTATAAAGGTAATGCTATAATATAAAATACATTGATATAAAATACAAAATAATAGTAATTAATAGTGGTATTACATTGATATATAATAAAATATAAAATAGAAGTGATGTAATATTAATCTTAACCTGTGTGATCCATAGAGTATAGATGCCTATGTATTATATTTAGGGTGTCTTTCATTATTTCTAGACATATCATTCTAAGGTCTTCTTTTTTGATCATGTTTATTTTGAAAAATTCAAGTGAACGTTTGGAAGCTGTGCCTCTGGCTCCGAACCATAGTCCTTCAGCATCCCAGTTCGTTATTCCGTATTAACGTTGCAGATATGGGATTGTGGGCAAATATATATTTCTTTTTTCTTGGTTTATTTCTTCGTATTCATTTATGTTGTTTGTTTCCCATCTAATTGTTGGGTCCAGTATAAGTCCTTTATATTTTAAGCGATCCAATACTATTATATCCGCTCGCCTGTTTTGGTTGCCTGATTCTGTTTCCACTGTGCAGTGGATCTCTTCGTAGACTTCTAAGTAGCGTCTTCTAAACAGATCTGCAATCATAGTTCGAATCTTGTGGTGTGCAGAGTTACGTAACTGTTCTGACCTTGGACATGATCCACGAATGTGAGGGAGTGTTTCCATGATGTTTTTCTTACCACAGATTGGGTTTCTGCAGTGGTGGTTCCCTTGACTTCGTCCGCCTGTTGTCCTATTGGCCATTGAGTTCATAAACATTTTTATTCAGTTTGTCCATTCACTGCTTGTTAGACCTATTTTATTTAAGACCCAACTATTGGTCAGCGTACACTGTTCGTACCATGTTACTCCATTACCTCGTTGAGGTAATGTTTTCCACTTGTTGTATTCTGCTTTTCTCAGTTCTGAGCGTATGGCACGAACATTGGTGTCTGCAGTTCCATCTAATTTTTCCCTACATTCAATTATTTCTTTCTCTATGTTTAATAGTTGTCTTCCAATAATGAAGTTACAGCATATTTCAAATATTTCAAAGAAACTAAACTAGAAAGTAAAATAAAAATAATTACCTAATAATTTATATTGTCATCAAATTAAAAATATTAATTTTAAAATATTGTTTTACTGTTGTCCATGGCACGATTTTTTTTTTTTTTTTTTACTTAATGATTTTTAACAAATAAAACAAAATACTAAAAATTCACATAGTTTTCAGTAGACAAAGAATACATATAATATTAAGTTCATAGCTATACTGGGGCGCCGAGTACAGGGGGGCTTGGGGGCTGCAGCCCCCCATGAGCTTGATATGGTGGAGCTCAGCCCCCCACGGTTCTCAAATTGTAAAATGCCCTCAAAATACTAATCTTATTCATAATAAATTAATTGAGAAAATACATTTTTTATATAAGGCATGTAACTTTCAAAATTAAATTGGTATTTTTTAATTTTTGTATTGTGGTTTTTTATGATTTAAATTTAATTTACTAATACTATTACAATTTTATAACATAAAAAACAACAAATAACTATATTTTACTAATTATTTAACGAACAATTTAAGGAAAATTAAATTATTTATGTTAAACTGACTTTTACATGACGTGTTTATAAAATAGTGAGCCCTCCATGATATTTTCTAAACCTGGCGCCTCTGTGTCTATATATTAAAAAGGTATATTAATAATTAAGTTGATTAAAAGCCGCCCATTATCAAATGAACTTTCATAGCTTCTAAGAATGTACATTAAACCTTTAAAACGCGGACAAAAAAAAGATTGGAAAGTTAAAAATTATAGATGTACCAACTTTTATCATTTATTAATGCAATGAATCCTAATGTCGTAATGACTGCAGCCGAAGATCGTATTTGTAGACAGTTATTTTCTATTTTGTGATTGCTTACACGTTTTATGTAATTATTATTTAGCAAATCATAACTGTAACAATGTGCGTGTACTAAAATCGTCATTTTATTTTTCTATGTAATATATGGGAGTTTTGGTTAGTCGATTGAAAGTGTATCAAAACGGCGCTTCCTTTCACCCATGATCGACCATATCCATTGTGTTGTAGGTATTTCTATTCAATTATGTTCAATGAACATTGTTCATGAATGGTTATTTTGTTCATCGGTAAAAACACTTCAAAAATATGTAAATAAATAAAAAAAAAAACCTATAGGAAATTGATTTTCTATATTGAACAATTAGGTGAACGTGATTCGAATTTTGAAATTAGAAAAACTATAATAAATTTATTAATCGATATTATAGTTAACAATCGATATTATATATGTTTTAGTTACACGCATAATACACGCATGGCTGATCAAAATCCATAAAACTAATTTACACGTCGTATTTATACAACACATTTAGTGAGCAAAACTTATAATTAAGGCGCATAACTGCATAATATGACCAATAATTATTTTTATGTAGTTCAATCAATTGGGTCTTCATGTTCTATATGATAGCTATAAAACGTATACTAATGCCTATATTACACACTAAACGATAAAATGTGTACCAATTATAATTAATATAATACATATGCGACAATAAAAATACAGACTTGGGTAGTATTCCGAATACAATATTTGGAATACTGTATTCAGAATACTTTTTTTGAAAGTATTCAATAAAGTATTTTGAATACTTATAACAAGTATTCTGAATACATTATTTGGAATACCTTTTAAACATTAAATCATCTCTTTTTTTAAACGATTTTATTACTTCTTTGTCATATTTTGTAGATATAAGCTCTTATCAGATTCTTATTATTGTTGTAAATCATAATCTATAACAATTATATAACATAAAAATGCAATAACTTAACGTATATTTAGTCTACAATTTCAAATATTTCTCATGATATCTATAATTTTTATAGTATGAAAAACTAGAAGTATTTTAAAAGTATTCGGAATACTTTTGAAAAATTCTAAATAATGTATTCGGAATACAATTTGTATAAAGTATTTGAATACATATTCGTAGAGATGTTAAAATACCGTATTTTATTTTGTTGTTGTATAATACCGTATAATATCGGTATTATACCTGTATTATACCATATAGAACCTTCAAGTACCTCAAATTATTGGAAATTTAACAGAGGTTATAAACCTACTATTAATTATGAAATACGAATCATTTAAAACAGGAATAATTTAAAAAATGACTAGAAGGTCAGAAAACATATAATACAAGATTTAATTTAATAATTTAAATGGATATTTTTAGAATGAGTACTTTCCTTACTCATTGGGAACACATGATATGATAATAATTAATAAATGATAATAATAAATAATAATTTTATATTTAAATATTTTTAATCGTGGTAATAACTAAAAATAATGCCTTAATTCTTTTTTTTTACACTGTCTGTATAAAATAATTTTATACCATGTGTATAATACCTTGTATAATACAATTTTATACCACTGTATAATACAAACTCACATCTCTACATATTCGGAATTTTTTGTAAGTATTCGAGTATTTATTCTAAATACTTTTAAAAATTATTTTACCCAAGTCTGGAAAAATATAGGCGAATTGTATAATTAATAACACTTTGAATTTTAAATGATATTTTGAAAACATGTAAAAAGGTTGAGGAATACATTAGTTTTTAAATAGAAAAGGTTTTTTTTTTAATTTATTCTAATATTTTGATTATTTAGTTCAAAAATTGAAAGTGTACGTGTTTTTAATAAATAATTGTAGTCATTTTGCCGTTGAGCCAAAACAAAAAAATCTTGCAAGAATCATGACACTTTTATAAAAGTAGTTTTTTATAAAAAAAAAAAAAATCACATTTTTACTTTTAATCTAACACAAACATATTTACCATGCATATTATCTATTAATAAAAATAACTTGAAAATTGTATAATAATCATTATTAATTTTTAATGAACAAATAAAGCATAGGTCATGCTAAAATTAATTATTTTTATAAATTACAATTTATTTTGTAATATATTTTTTTAAGTTTAGAGTAGGAAAATGTGTATATAATATACATTAAAATATGGAGATTGATGTATTCAAGTATATAATATTTATTTACAATTTATATAGCAATGGTAATGCAATTGTTAAAAGTCTCTGTATAAATAATAAATATTTTACTTAATATTTCTGTGCAGTGTAAAATAATATTCATATAAATAGACTTTAATAAATTTAGTTGTAAACTTCGAGTCATTCGATATGTGAGTGACCGTGAAATTCAAGCCAATAAGTTGAAATAAATATTATTATAACGGTACTTACCATTCATCGCGTGTACTCATAATAATTAATAACAAAAAAATTTCTCTTGTGGTTTCTAGACGATTATTTACAACGTACGTACAACGGTGAAGAAAAAATATTTAGAGGCGACTTAAGGGCAAACGAAAAAGGAATAGATTTAATTGACTTTAACAATCCAGACAGTCAAGACTATCAACGTTACGTCTTAAACTATACACATTTAATCAAAAACATAATTAACAGCAGCCCATTACAAAAGAAATTTATCGATGCAGAAATTATTTCTCTTGAACCGTAAGAGATTTAAAATAGTTGATTTATTATAGTATAATATACGCGTGTAAGTTATTGAATAAAAAAACATTAAGCTGTACATAAATTATTTTACTTTTAGTGACAATGGCGAATTGAAAGTACACTTTCGGTTAAGATTCGAACCCGTCAGATGGCGAATGACCGTTTCGGTAGAAGACATACTGTCGGCATTTCGTCGTATGTATCCTTCGACGAAAATCGTTCCTGGAAGTTTGCACATTATTCAAATTTTCAACAACGCACTTCTCTCCACAAAATCGTCAACATTGGCACCAGAAATAACGACTGTACAACTTTATTCGACCACACCATCCCCGAGGCGATGTACTCCCGTGAGACTGAATTTGTGCAAGTCAGTTTTAGATTACAATTTGACAAGTTATCCTAATCATTTTGGACACAGAAATCTGGATGAAATACACGATGATTTGATCGCATTCAGGTAAGTTGTATAACATAATAACGCATACGGAATGCTCGCACGAAATAATTATACGCACTAAGCGTATATGTCATAGTAATTATTGC
>JASXSY010000107.1:0-21757 GCA_034509805.1 Sipha maydis
TAAAAAATAAAAAATAAAAAATTTGGCTCGTACAAAATACTTGAAAATTTAATAGAAGATTCCACAGAAGTAGTTCTTAATGTCATTCAAAAATTATTAAAATCCATAGGCACAATTATTTTTTATAAGCGTTTGAACAGCTGCTGAAAAATATATTTATCGTTTCAAAATAAAATATACTTTTTAAAATGTTTATAAATAACAATGTATTATATCCTAGACAAACATATGAACTCCGTTCAGAATCGTTATTCGTATACAATGATATCTATCATTGCATTCAAATTTAACAAATCCATTATAATAATGACCTATCCTATAAGCGAGGTTCACTCCACCCCTAACTGTACAGCAGAGCGAGGCCCATCCGTTTTTATTTGACTTTACGACACATGCAAGTAATCTCTCTAGTGTAAATTAATTTTATTTAAACTAATATTAAACATAACTTACACCTTCCATTTGTAAATCAATACACCATATAACTAAATAATTTGCAGTATCTTCACATACAAGTTGAGGATTTTTTTGTAAATAATCTTGACTGTCTTTATATTTTTGAAACATACCAAATGTTTTCAATTTGCTCTTATTTTCACTAATAAACACTTCTAATCGTTTAGCTTTATCTTCTTCAGTCATGTTTTCATCACTTGGTGCAGACTTAGGCGTGTTTACAATAGTCTTTGTAAAACCCGGTTTACTTATTGTATCAACATTCCAAGGCATAACCTGAAAAAAAATTTAAAAAAATTTAAAACTATGAGAAATATCATAAAAATATGTTTTAAATCCAATATTGAAACCTTTTCTTTGGTTTTAAACTCTTCTTCCCGTTTTTTTAATTCTTGTTCTTCAACACTAAGAGCACTTAAAGCATCTTCAAGTTCTTTTTTATTTTTTCCTTCTTCCTCAGCAGCCAAAAGCTTACTCTTAGTTTCTTCATATTTCTCTTGAAAACTAAAACATTATTAGTTAAAACTTATAACTCAGGTTAGTAGGATTAATATTTTACGTTTTTTTCTTGATTTCCAATTCTTGTTGTTCACGTTTTATTTCTTCCATACGTTCAATACGAGCTTGATGTCGCCAACGAAACAATGATGGTGTATCAATGTTAGGATGAGTTTCATCTTCATCATCCGAAACCTAAACATGAAAATCAAGAGAACACTAACAAACCGAAGTTATAGTAGCAGAATGATTTCTTTTACATACTTCGATACTCTTCCACTTGCTATAGTCGACCATTGTAAAAGAATTTCAGGTTTTAAATAACAAAGAGTTGGACACTTAAATAATCCACTTAAAATTGTACCTTGTAATGCACAAACACACAATACACCAAATAACCTTGGCGATCGAGTGGCTGTAAATATATTATTAGATTATTAGATTCACTTACTGCAATATTTAATGTAGTGCGAATTATATACCCAATGGTTAAACTCAGTATTTGTTGTTATGCATTTATTTACAGATTGCACTAAAATAATGAATGAATAATATTTTTCTTTTAGTTCTGGAACATTCGTGAATTCGTTATCTATGTTATACATCATGGAAGAAAAAAAGTCTAAAGAACGTGGTAAACAATATTTTAATATGATATCAGAACATTGCAAAAAAATTATAATTAAGGCTGGTGTCACACGAGCGTACAAAATGCGCACGTTACGACGGACGTACTTTTTAACGCGCATACTAGAGTGGGCACATGAGCGTTGGTATGACGTCCGTTAAAAATAAATCTATTGGAATACTTGTGGTAAAAAGTAGTATTATTTGAATAATTTTTACTTCTAACATCTACGATGGTTACACATGATGTTTTTACTTTTGGTTCTTTAATGTATTTATACCTTATAACAAAACCAAAAAATAGAAAACATTGGGTTCATCCAATAAACAACGAAAGGCATACTGCAGGACATTACGTGCAACTTTACAAGAAACTACGGCAAGATCCTGTAAATTTTTTTAATTATTTCCGCATGACCATAAGTTCATTTGACGAATCCATGCCCCATTCTTTTTAAGTATATCATTATAGTCTTCATCAGCTGTATTCCACAAGACTTCATATTTTTGGACCTCATTAATTAACAACTCGTTATCGATACTTGACATTTTAAAAAAAATAATTTAATTACCAACTAATACGAATAATTTCAGTACGAATGTAATTTCAGGTGGTAGTATTTACTTCAATACGTCCGTACTTTATGAGAACGTGTGTCAACCAAGGGCGTCCATCTTTGAAAATACAGGGAGGGGACACTGCATATTTGCAATAATATTGACTATTCTGTTAACCTGTTAACTGCTATATGTAAGTTTACGTAGAACAATATTTTATGACTGTATAATATATATACAATAGTATTTATTAATTTATCATAACTGTATAATTATTTATTAAATAAATTAGACTTGGTAGTTCAATTTTTAATAAAATATAAAATACCTATACAACATAAATAATTCACTTTATTATTTAATTCTATGAGTGTCAATAACTTACTATACTAGAATAAATACTTAAAAAATAGTATCGATGAACATTAAAACAAAAACTGTAAATTCCTTTTGTTTTTTGAAAATTGGTCCACTACACCTAGAATTAAATTTAAATCATCAATTTTCTGTCTATGTATACTAAGTATACATAGATCCAATAGTCGCTGCTCCGTCATAGTATACCTTAACCACGTTTTTACACGGCGAAGCGTACTAAATGATCTTTCGATCGTACATGTGGTTGGAGGTATGATCATATAAATTATGATACATTTTTTAACAGATGGAAAAAATTCACAATCCTTAAGATAGTAAGAAATATTACACTCTTCATTAATTTTAGTCGAATTTTCAGTAATATTCCACTAATCATACCATGTATTACCTTCTTCTATAAGATTATCAATGTTGTATAAATCGTTTATGTTTTTGAGTTGGGGGCAGTTGTCCGAAAAATGATAAGGACCTGGATCGAAAGACGGCGGCATAAGATGTGTTGCCAACATTAAATTTCTAAAAATTATATTATAAAATTAATTTTTTGTTTGTGAAGACATACTGTTTCACTGAAACAATTTCAAAATTGTTCAACAATTTTCTTTTTTACATGGGTTTTAGTACCTATTAAATTATATGCTAATTGTGAATAAGTTGCTTATAAAATAATCAAAGGTATGAATTATATGAAATAATTATACATTTTTGAATACACACTTCATCATAGTACATACTTAATATTAATAATTATTTAAAATTAAAACATTTAATACCTTATACTATTTACATATTAGTAAATAAAAAATTAAACAATTTATGTATACTATACCTTACAAAAGGTTTATATACAAATACTTATTAACTTAGATATTTATAATACATAAATAACATAGATATGTTTTTTAAATGGATATAAAGAAAGTTTTGCTTTTACAGGAAAGCTTAGCTTCCTTATTACATTTGTTACTAAAATAATAATAAGTTTAATCCAAAAACATATCCATGCTTAAATTTTACAGAAAAGGATATGTGACCATTGTTTTATAAAATTTGAACCATTTTTTTAAAAAAAAAAAAACAAAGCAGAGAGTAAATACACAAAGAGTAAATAAGAAAATAAGGGTAAAAGTAGGAAAAAAGTGTTGTTACACAGAAACAGTATAACCTATTAGTATTCTGGCTTAAAAATTAGGGGATATTGTTTAACTTTTATCATAATATAACTTATATCAATATAAATTAAATAATTTCATTTGGTAATTTTTGATTCAGTCTGTTGGTATTGCTTTTTCAAATTTTGGATTTTATCATTTCTTAGGTCTTTATCATTTTTCGGACAAGTGCTTTTCACTCTATGTTTTTTAGAGTACATATGAAATCACTTGCTTAATTTTATTACTTCTGATGGATGTAATTACTTATTTTAAATGGAATTTCAATGGAATGCGTGAAGCGAGATTCTAAAGAATTAATTAAAGAATCTAAATATGGTAAAAATAATGAAACTCTATAGTATTGTTCTAAGTGTGGTAACCATTTTGTCGTTTCGATAAAAAGTTCTCTCACCCAAATGAACGATTAGTTCAGAATCGATATCGTTCGTTCGTTTTCAGTGGGGGTACCACATCGTGTGTCGTTCAGTGGTGAACGATATCTGTTGCGCCGCCAGCACTTGCGTTAGCAGTTTGCTGGACGACTCGCGCGTGTGTGGGATGGTAGTGACAATAGTAAAAGAAACAAAAAAATGAACAGTGCACAAACGTCGAAGACGTCTCTCCAGACGATTGCTATAATAATAATCTTCTTCATATTCTTCTACTTCGCCTTCCTCCTAACTATATGGGGTCGGCCACCCTTGTCCTACACCTCCACTTTACTCGGTCAATCACATCTCCTCTGCACACACCAACAGCCCTCATGTCATTCTCCAAAGTCTCCAACCATCTCTTTTTTGGTCTTCCTCTTCCTCTTTTCCCTTCAACGTCCATCTTCATAACCACTCTTACTGCATTCGTTTCCTCTCGCCTCATCACATGCCCAAACCATCTCAGCCTGTTTTCTCTCATCTTGTCCACAATTGGCGCTACACCAACACTACCTCTCACGTATTCATTCCTTATTCTATCTTCTCTTGTCACTCCACTCAACCATCTAAGCATTCTCATTTCCGCGACACTCATACTTTGTTCTATTCTCCTGTTAACCGCCCAACACTCTGAACCATACAGCATAGTTGGTCTCACTACACTTTTATAAAATTTACCTTTCAGCCTAATTGGAATTCTCTTATCGCATAACACGCCCGATGCTTCTCTCCATTTCATCCACCCGCACTTAATCCTATGTTATACATCAATGTCAAAGCCCCCGTCCTTTTGAACAAAAGATCCTAAATATTTAAAGCTCTCAACTTCACCTATCACATCACCATCTATTGTCAGTTGTCTCCTCATTCCTTCAACTTCTTGGTCTCTTTGTCCAAAATCATACTCAATATACTCAGTTTTATTTCTACTAATTCTCAATTCCTTTTCTTCGAGGGCTAACCTCCACTCATTTAACCTATTATTGACAACTTCTAGGTTTTCTCCTATCAGAACTATATCATCCGCAAACATCATACACCATGGTATCTCACCCTGTATCTTCTTTGAAACCTCATCCATTACCACTGAGAACAGGTAGGGGCTTAGAGCTGACCCCTGGTGCACACCTACTCCTATATTGAAACCTTCTGATACTCCACACCGACTCTTGACACTAGTACTCGACCCTTCATACATATCCTGGATCAAATAATGCTATAATAATAATAATAATATGCTATAATAATAATAATTTTAACAATAATAAAAATAATAATATTACAATAATAAAGAATAATATATAACAACGATACCGCTGGTCACAACCGACGACGATATCCCAGCTGGAAAGGCGACAGCTCTTGCACAAACGTATATAAAAAATCACTCGCTCGGATAAAGCCGGAGTGTAGTGGATGTGTCAGGCCCCAACTATCTTGGGACTTACAACAATGGTCACAAGACCACCACAAAAGAACTTATAACAGATCACACGCGGACTATATAGGCGAGAAGGCAGCACAACGACTCCACAAGGTGCGTTGTCCGCGCACGCGGTTTTCGCAGCACCAGCGTGAGACGGTGAACGGACGCAACGTTGCGTTAGGCTCGACCGCCTGGAAAAGACAGCGTAACAACAAAGGTGCCGGCGGTGAGCAGCTCAACGGCCAGACAACCCGGTGCCGAACGGCAGAGGAGGGGGGAAGCAGCTTGACGGAGCTTATCGCCCGACGCGACCGTGCTTCAACAATATCGTTTACCTTTTAGTGAACTAGATCCAATCGTTCACTTGGGTGAATAGTTCAATTGAACTAGTTCGTTCGCGAACGACCCATCTCTAGTTCTTATACCACAGACTAAGATCCATGTCTATATAAATAATAATAATATATATAATAGTATAATAGTTATATACTATTATATATACTATATTTTTTAACTAAAGATGAGGATGTGAAAAAAAGATGGAAATAATATTTTGAGAAATTACTGAACGAGGAGTATCCAAAAGAAGCTTTAGAGAGTATGTCATGGAATGAAGGATTGATTGGTCTAGTGGGTGAGGAGGAAGTGAGAGATGCGGTGAAGGCGATGAAAAAGAAAAAAGCGGTAGGAACACGTGGAGTACCTGTAGAGGTGTGGAAAATGTTAGGGGATGTAAGCATTGAGTGGTTGAAAAATCTTTTTAATAAAGTACTGATAGAGGGAACAAGAGTTTTATTGTACCAATATTTAAAGGAAAAGGAGACATACAAGAATGTGGGAACTATAGAGGAATAAAGCTCATGAGTCATAGTATGAAGATCTGGGAAAAGATTATAGAGAAGAGGATAAGAAGTGAAACGTCGATATCAGAAAACCAGTTTGGTTTTATGCCAGGAAAATCGACAATGGAGCTATTATTTTGTGTTAGGCAATTAGTAGAGAAGTACAGAGAAAAGAATAAAAAACTATGCATGGTGTTTATAGATTTAGAAAAGGCGTATGACAGGGTGCCAAGGGAAGTTTTGAGGTGGGCATTAATGAGTAAAAATGTCCCAAAAATGTATGTAAATTTGATCCAGGATATGTATGAAGGGTCGAGTACTAGTGTCAAGAGTCGGTGTGGAGTATCAGAAGATTTCAGTGTAGGAGTAGGTGTGCACCAGGGGTCAGCTCTAAGCTCCTACCTGTTCTCAGTGGTAATGGATGAGGCTTCAAAGGAGATACAGGGTGAGATACCATGGTGTATGATGTTTGCGGATGATATAGTTCTGATAGGAGAAAACCTGGAAGTTGTCAATAATAGGGTAAATGAGTGGAGGTTAGCCCTCGAAGAAAAGGGATTGAGAATTAGTAGAAATAAAACTGAGTATATAGAGTATGATTTTGGACAAAGAGACCAAGAAGTTGAAGGAATGAGGAGACCACTGACAATAGATGGTGATGTGATAGGTGAAGTTGAGAGCTTTAAATATTTAGGATCTTTTGTTCAAAAGGACGGGGGCTTTGACATGAATGTAAAACATAGGATTAAGTGCGGGTGGATGAAATGGAGAGAAGCATCGGGCGTGTTATGCGATAAGAGAATTCCAATAAGACTAAGGTAAATTTTATAAAAGTGTAGTGAGACCAACTATGCTGTATGGTTCAGAGTGTTGGGCGGTTAACAGGAGAATAGAACAAAGTATGAATGTCGCGGAAATGAGAATGCTTAGATGGTTGAGTGGAGTGACAAGAGAAGATAGAATAAGGAATGAATACGTGAGAGGTAGTGTTGGTGTAGCGCCAATTGTGGACAAGATGAGAGAAAATAGGCTGAGATGGTTTGGACATGTGATGAGGCGAGAGGAAACGAATGCAGTAAGAGTGGTTATGAAGATGGACGTTGAAGGGAAAAGAAGAAGAGGAAGACCAAAAAAGAGATGGTTGGAGACTTTAGAGCAGCGGTTCCCAAACTTTTACGACCACGGAACCCTTAGGAAATAGTTTGTGTTTTGTGGAACCCCAATGTCCAATTAATCTCGATTTTTCAATTATTTTCTATGAAATTAATAAGTACTTCAAGTAATGTTTTAAAGATAGTTTGTGATAACTTTTTATTACAATTACTACACTAAATATTCACCTTGCGGAACCCTTAAGATTGTCCCATGGAACCCATAGGTTCCGCGGAACACACTTAGGGAAACACTGCTTTAGAGAATGACATGAGGGCTGTCGGTGTGTGCAGAGGAGATGTGATTGACCGAGTAAAGTGGAGGTGTATGACAAGGGTGGCCGACCCCAAATAGTTGGGAGGAAGGCGAGACAGAAGAAGAAGAAGATATAATAGTATAATAATTATATACATGTATAATCGACACGGAAAAGCCAGGGGAAGGACATGTCCCCCTTGCCCTCCCCAATGGACGCCCTTGGTGTCAACGTATATTTGAATGTGTATATTCTAAACGCGCGTTGATAATTCTTGACGTGCTTTCCAAAAAAAAATACGTCGATAAGAAATTGACGTCCGTACGAACGTGCGTTATTTTTATCGCACGTTGCTTGTGTGACTACTTCTGTAAGCGATAATGTAATTCTACGACGCATGTCAAAAAGTACGCGCGTACCAACGCATTTTGTACGCTCGTGTGACCCCAGCCTAAGGTGTATTGATACAAGGTTCATAGTCAATAAAAAAAACATTTCTCCTATGGATGACTTCATGGACCGATTTCCCCCACTCCTACTTTATGATAATTAGTGTATAATCTATAATCTTTAAACCTTGGTATTGGTACTAGGAATGGGCAAAATTAAATGTAGGTATTGAGTTATTATTTAGGTAGTCTAAAAATTAACAGTGTATTTATCCCTATTTTATACAAAATTGTGGTTCTGACTATAATTCCGTATCATATAAATTTTTATAATTTCGTTATCAGATAATAATTAATTTGGATCAAAATATTACTATATAAATACATTATAATCAGTGGCGGCTCGTTAGGGGAGTCTTTGAGACGGCGACTCCCCATAAAAATAAAAAGTAGTAACGCAATAAAAAAGTTTGAAGAAAATTGTATTATAATTTAATATTTTTATGTTATATCCATTCTGAAAATAATTTTCATGGTTTTCGATATTAATATTGATAATATTTTGTATTCTATATTTACATTAATAATGCGTGTCATTCAATAACAGTACAATATAAAAATATATCGATAATAATACAGGCTAAATATATCGATAACGACGACGGTCGATAGTTCGAGAGTCTGCCGTCCGAAAGACTCAATTATGTATACAAATTGCATATGCATGACAAGGCGGAGGACGGGGATAGATTGTATAGATGTTATTCAGTACATTGAGACTAGACTCATTCAAAGTTTTTGCCGTTCGCATTGCGGTCGTCACGTATTTTTCTGTAAACACGAATACTGCAGCGTGTCGTGCGTCCGTATTAGACTATTAAATTTAGCTATTTGACATTGTATAGCAGCGCGTACCTAGTAATTAAATTATTATTTATTATTGGTATTATACAAAACTACACAATTTACAAACTTAATTATAATATTATAAATTACACTAGAAATACATATATATATTATATTTTCTACTATGGAAATACAGAAAAAAAAAACAGATATACTAGACTTTTTGTTCAAAAATAGTTTTAATACGTTAACATACGAAGAAAAGTGTGAATTAAAATCAAACAGACCGACACCTAACATTGCATTGGAATATAAAGAAGGTAAATTCGTTAGAAAATTTCAATATAGTTGGTATACTAAATTTCCCTGGCTAACTGGTTGTGATAAGTTTAATAAAGTGTTTTGTTTTTATTGTGTAATTTTTGGGGGAGAAAAAGAATGGACTGTTGATGGAATATCGTCAATAAAAAATTTTATAAGAAAATCAGAAAAACATTCTATATCTAAAAAGAATTTGATAAATCAAGAAAAATTCCATCTTTTAGGAAAAGTTCGAATTGAACATGCTATTTCGGAAGGTCGACGATTATCTGCTATAAAACATAATGAACAAGTTTCTATAAATAGACGTTTAATAGCACGTATGATCCACGTTGTTTGTTTTTTGGGAAAACAAGAGCTTGCCTTTCGTGGGCATCGGGAACACGACGAATCTTTAAATAAAAGGAATTATCTTGAGTTACTTGATCTACTCGCTCAAGAAGAGCATTTACTTAAGGATCATTTTTTGTCATCGTCAATATTTAAAGGCACGTCTAAGATAATACAAAATGATTTAATTGAGAGCGTCACTACAATTTTAAATTCAAAAATTTTTAAGGAAATACAAACTGCTAATTACATATCTATTCAAGCAGATGAAACCACTGATGTGTCCTGTCGATCTCAAATGAGTATTATTTTTCGTTATATTATAGAAGAAAAAATTGTCGAACGATTTATTGGTTTTTTTGATGTTTCAAGTGATAAAACGGGATCTGGATTAGCAGATGTAATATTGTCCGTGATTAGAAAATGGGATTTAGGGAATAAAATAATTGCACAGACATACGATGGAGCATCAGTTATGTGTGGAACAAAAAATGGCGTACAAAGTCTTATTAAGAATATTTATCCAAATGTATTATTTATTCATTGCTATGCTCATCAGTTGAACTTGGTACTGTTATATGGCGCTAAGACAATAAAACCAGTCAAACTTTTTATTTGTAATTTAACGATGTTTCATACGTTTTTTAGTAAGTCTTCTAAAAGGAGTGAGTTACTAAGACAACAGGGCTTTAAACTTCCAAATCATTCTGATACTAGGTGGAATTATCATTCAAGAGCTGCATCCACAATTAAAACCCATTTTATAGAATTAAAAAATGCTTTTACACATGTAATTGAAGAACCAAACTGGGACCACATTTCTATTTCTACAGCATCAGGTATTTTAGATAAACTTAATGATGCACAATTTGTGTATCTGTTAATTTTATTTAATAAGATTTTCATATATACGGATCATGTATTTAATTTCCTCCAATCAAAAATACTTTCAAACATTAAATCGTGTATTTCTGAAATTCAGAATTTAAAAAAAAATTTGGAAGATTTAAGAAAAGAACAAACTGTGAATACTTGTTGTGACGAAGCAATACAATTAAATAATGATTTTGAGTATGGTGACAAACAAAAAAAGAACCGGATGGGCCTCGCTCTGCTGTACAGTTAGGGGTGGAGTGCACCTCGCTTATAGGATAGGTCATTATTATAATGGATTTGTTAAATTTGAATGCAATGATAGATATCATTGTATACGAATAACGATTCTGAACGGAGTTCATATGTTAGTCTAGAATATAATACAATGTTAATTATAAATATTATATAAGTATATTTTATTTTTAAACGAAAAATTTAGAAAAACCGAAAATTTAAATTGTCTATAAATAAGTCAAAATATGTCAAAATACTTTGAAATTTTAACCATGTATAGAAAACGTCAATATAAAGATTTAATGATAATTTCAAGTTGTTGCGGTTTTTTGTTTTTGAGTTAGGGCATTTTAAAAAAACCGATATCATTTGTCAGTCTAGAACATTCTACATTATATTATATTTTACATGTAATTTTATGTCAATATTCGATGTTCAAACGCTTATAAAAAAAAATTGTGCCTATGGATTTTAATAATTTTTGAATGACATTAAGAACTACTTCTGTGGAATCTTCGATTAAATTTTCAAGTATTTTGTAGAAGCCAAATTATTTTTATCACCGATTATAAAAATAAAATGTAAAAAAATCGAATATTTTAAATTACTATAAGTGGCTTAAAAATCAATATAATATTTTGAAAAAAATATTGCATAAAAGAAATACCAATCTTAACAGCTGGTAGAAATTTCAAAAATCTGCGACTTATACTTTTTGAATTATAACAAATATTTAAAATCGTCTGAGAATAAATCGCTATTTTATGCAATTTCGTAAATATTTAAATTTCAAACAGTCGTACAATTTTTTCCTCTTAGTCTGGTAGAAATTTTTTTAAAGATTTTTGAAGAGTAGCTCATAGATAACCTAGTGTTAAAATTTTGAACCTTAAGTATGAACAAAAAAAATTTTATGAATTTTTATCTACAAAATAACATGCAAATTATCGTGATTTTTACACATTTTATACAAATTTGAGAATTAAGGGCTTATAAAAAAAAATTGAGTTAACCGATCACCGATATTTTTTAGTTACGATAAGTTTAACTTATTATAAACCTAGTATAAAATTTTCAAGAGTTTTCGCTCAATCAATTAAATTTTATAGATGTTTAAAAACAAAAATTTAACAAAAATCGAAAATATAAATTGTCTATAAATAAGTCAAAATATGTCAAAATACTTTGAAATCTTAACCATGTATAGAGAACGTCAATATAAAGATTTGGTGAAAATTTCAAGTTGTTGCGGTTTTTCTTTTTGAGTTAGAGCATTTTAAAAAAACCGATATCTTTGTCAGTCTAGAATATTATACAGTATATTATATTTTACATGTCATTTTTTGTCAATATTCGCTGTTCAAACGCTTATAAAAAAAAATTGTGCCTATGGATTTTAATAATTTTTGAACGACTTTAAGAACTACTTCTGTGGAATCTTCTATTAAATTTTCCAGTATTTTGTACGAGCCAAATTTTTTTTATCACCGATTATAAAAAAAAAATGTAAAAAAATCGAATATTTTAAATGCCTATAAGTGGCTTAAAAATCAATATAATATTTTGAAAAAAATATGACATAAAGGAAATACCAATCTTAACAGCTAGTAGAAATTTCAAAAATCTGTGACTTATACTTTTTGAATTATAAAAAATATTTAAAATCGTTTGAGAATAAATCGCTATTTTATGCAATTTCGTAAATATTTAAATTTCAAACAGTCATAAAATTTTTTCCTCTAATTCCGGTAGAAATTTTTTTAAAGATTTTTGAAGAGTAGCTTATACATAACCTCGTGTTAAAATTTTGAACCTTAAGTATGAACAGAAAAAATTTTATGAATTTTTAACTACAAAAAAACTTGCAAATTATCGTGATTTTTACATATTTCGTATAAATTGTAACTTTGAGCACTTATAAAAAAAAATTGTGACTTACGATTTTAGATTTTTTTTTATCAGTTAAGGAACAACTTATAAGAAACCTTGTATTAAATTTTCAAGATTTTCTAGGCAGCCAAAAAAATTTTATCGTTATTTAAAAAAAAAATACTTAAAAATATTGAAAATTTCAATTGTCTATAAATAGCTTAATAAAAGTCAAAATACTTTGAAAATTTAATGGTGTATAGAAAACGCTAATCTAAACATTTGGTGAAAATTTCAAGTATTTACATCGATTAGTTTTTGAGTTATAGCAAAATAAAAAATTTGATTATGTCAAAAACTGGTTTTGCGTAAAAACTCCCGTTTTTCCCAAATTTTTTTATGGTTTTTCCCGTTGCATTTAAAAAATATTGGAAATTTTTCACTTTTGACCCCCCAAAGTACCAAATAGATTCACTTTCCTTTCAGAAAAGTTGCTACATAAGGCAATCGAAGCATTTTTACTGCCCCAAAACGTGTCGACAGACACAAAAAAAAAAAAAACACACATCATTGTAAAATCAATACATTCTTCACTCCGTTCAGAATCTAAAATAATTTACGTAAAATAACATATGAGATACTGGATTAATATAAGATTTGAAGATACTTCGGAATTAGAATTCGTAGAGCTTACAAATGAAAAAATGTTTGATATCTACCACAACACTTTTCCCGAATGCAAGTTGATTAAATTATTAAAACAATATCCTAATATGTTTGAAGAAAATCGTTTGCGTAATGAATTGTCCGTCATTTATTCAGATAATAATAAACATCTCCCTCCTCATAAACTACTGGATTTAATAATAAAAAATAATTTACAAGAAATTTATTCCCAGTTCACTAAACTATGTCAATTAGTTTTAACAATACCGGCCACTACTGCATCTAGTGAACGTTCTATGAATACGTTAAAGCGTATAAAGAGCTTTTTAAGAAATACAATGACAAACGAGCGACTTACAAATTTATCATCGTTGGCAATTGAAAAAAATTTACTGGGCGTTATGGCAAAGGACCCGACATTTGTGGAAAGTATTATTGATGATTTTGCGAAGAAAAAAGAAAAAATAATTGAATTAGAATATAAAATAATATAAATTAACTATTCTTATAATTTTTATAAAGCTATTAATTACAATAATAAAAAAGGTTTTTTTTATCTTTTTTGTGTTTTGTTTCTTTTTATTGTTAATTTTTCAGTCTTCCCAATGAATTTACTTGCGAGCCGCCACTGATTATAATATTATACATTTATACAAATTATGACTATGCAAAATGATATCAAAGAAAATATTTGACGAAATGAAGAGACACTTAACTTAAGTGTCTTTTTTTTCAACCAAACACTGAACGCTAAATATTAATTGACGAAATTACTGATATTACGAGGTAAATCGTAAATGTGCAGTCATACAGTAAGGTTGTGCGTGTTCTCTTTCTGATTTGTTATCGGTAATTGTACGTTTATTATCATTATTTGTATATTATTATTATTATTATTATATGTTATTTTGCTTTTCGTTTTCGACTGCTTAATATTATGTCAACTAAAGTTCAAAATTGCCACATTTGCACTCATGCATTTACTGATCTTGATTCATCTATTAATTGTGATGGCTGCAGTTTAATTTTTCACGCTAAGTAAATTAAAAAAAAAATAAGCTGTGAATTATTAACTGTCCCCATAGTTGCTGAAATTGAGCAAATATATTTAAAAATTACATTTAATAATATAAAAATGATTTTAGGTTGTGTTTATATTCCGCCAGGTACATCCTCTGATGTGTATTCTAATCATTGTAATACAGTCGAGTCTATTTATTTTAAATTCCCTGAATACAATTTTGTTATAACTGGTGATTTTAACTTAAACACTTTCGACTGGTCAGTTGATCCAAACACTCAAAATCATAGGTCTGGTAATATCTTATATAATACTTATATTAACTTTTTAAAGTTAAAACAATGTAATAGCATAATAAACTGTATTGGTCGAACCCTCGATTGTATAATGCTTAGTGATCAAGCCGAACTCACTTCTATTTACTTGTCTGATACACTTATTCCGTCAATTGATAAATATCATCCTCCGATTGAATTTCTAATTAAATTTGAAAAATCATTGTTTAGTGAGCATTCAGAGTCTCCTTATATTTTTAATTTTAAGGAATGTAAATTTAATGAAATTACGCAATTTCTTTCTAATATTGATTTCGATCTGAATCTTGATAATAATTTGTCTCTAGATGCTATAATTAATACATTTTATGAAATTATTTACCACTCATTCAATCTGTTTGTACCGAAAATTAAAATCTATAATAATTACTCCATTGTTTGGTCAAATGCAGAACTCCGAAACCTAATAATAGAAAAGGAAGCTGCCCATAAAAAGTATAAACTTTTTCCTTCTCCTGAAAATTATATTAAATTTTCTGAGCTTAGGAAAAAAGTAAAATTATTAAATTTAAATTGTCACACTCGATACATTTCAAATATTGAAAATAGTATTTCATTAAATATTAAACCATTTTGGAATTATATAAATTCTCTCAAGAAATCGAAAAACAATATTCCTGACTGTATGAAATATAATAGTAAAGCATCTAAACATCTTTCTGAAACGGTTAATCTATTTGCTGATTACTTTTCTAGTGTCTATGTTAATAGCACTATTAATTCTAATAATAATTTTTCATTACCCAATATTCCTACTAATAATAATAATATTAACTTAAGCTCATGGTCTATTGATACTTGTGACATTTTTGATTATTTAAACTCTTTAGATTTATTTTCAGGGACAGGACCTGATGGTATACCATCAATTTTTTTAAGAAACTGTAGTTCTGTATTGTTGAAGCCTCTTCATTTTATTTTTAATAAATCTTTAAGCTTAGGTTATTTCCCGGATATATGGAAAAAATCATTTGTCACTCCAATTCATAAAACTGGGGACATACATAATGTTTCTAATTATAGACCTATTTCAAAAATGTCTATTATTCCTAAAATGTTTGAAGCCTTAATCACTAAAAAATTATCTAAAATTGTTTCTCAAGTTATTTGTAAAAATCAACATGGTTTCAGACCAAACATGTCTATTAACACTAATATTCTTCTTTATCAGTCCAAAATACTTGAAGCTCTAAACAATCGTGTACAGCTAGACTCAATCTACACCGACTTTCAAAAAGCATTTGATAAGGTTCAACATAACTTACTTCTTAATAAAATATCTTCTTTTGGCATCCATGGAATTTTTTTTAATTGGTTATGGTCCTATTTAAACTGTCGTACACAAGCGGTTAAAGTTTCTCATTATATTCCAAACTCTTTCCAAGTAAGTTCTGGCGTACCACAAGGTTCCCATTTAGGTCCGCTATTATTCATCATTTTCATTAATGATTTACCATCTATTTTTGATGAATCGGTTGATATACTTCTATTTGCTGATGATGCGAAAATATTTTCCAAAATTACTTCTACAGCAGATGCTTTAAGATTACAAGCGAATTTGGATAAATTCATATTGTGGAGTCACCAAAACGGTTTACCATTAAATATAAATAAATTTAATATTATTTCTTTTTCTCATATAAATAATACTATTATATACGATTATAAAATGGATAACTTTTCTGTCACTAGAGTTACATCAATTAAAGATTTAGGGATTATCTTCGATAATAACTTGTCTTTCACATCTCACATAAACCATTGCAGTAAAAAAGCTCTTAAGATGCTAGGTTTTATAAACCGAAATACAAGTAACTTTAAGAACATTAATGCCTTAAAAATTCTTTATTTTTCTCTTGTTAGATCAAATCTCGAGTTTGGGTCAACAGTTTGGTCACCAAGTTATAACTTTTCCATTAATATTATTGAAAATGTTCAACTTAAATTTTCAAAGTTTTTGAGTTATAAATTAAATATTCCATGTATAACAAAAAACTCATATAATATGTTTATTAGAGAATTAGGGTTTATATCATGTGAATTAAGGAGAAAGGTTGCTGATATAATGTTTATTTATGACTTGTTAAATGGTCACATTCACTCTCCTGAATTGCTATCTATGATAGGGTTCAATATAACGAGTCACCGTCTGAGAAAAGTAAATTTATTTCATATACCATTTAATAGATATAACTATGGCTTTGATAGTTTCTTTCCTAGATCATTAAATTTAGCAAATCAAATTGTGAATTATGTGGACTTTTTTTTCATGTCACGTATTATTTTTAATCGTAATGTATATTTAGGTTTAAATTCAATTTCAAATTAATTTTTATATTCGATTATCATTTGTTATTATTTTAATATTATTGTTATTATTGTATTATTCTTGATTTACTGGTATTTTTATTGTAAATCTAAGTTCTTTATTATTATTATTGATTCTATTTATATTCATCTTTCAATTGTATGAAAATAGTTTATAATATGTTACTACTGATAATTACTTAATATTATGTCATTCACTTCTACTGTATTTTCAAAAGGGTTTATCCCGTTTATTATAAATAAATAAATAAATAAATAAATCATATACCTATTTATAAATAATATACACGTATAATTTATTGTGTCATAATATTATGTCTTATCGTCGATCTTTCCCGACGACATGGTCATCGTCATCTCTATGTTGGTTATGACTCTCTCTCTCTCTCTCTTTAGTTACGGCCCTTAAGACCATCCTGAAAACGCTAAACTTTGCCACCTATTCCTGTCCTCCGCTACTTCTCTCCATTTGACACCAGGCTCTATCTTTTCCACTTCTCTCTTCACACCATCTTCCCATCTTAACTTTGGTCTGCCTAGTGGTCTTTTTCCATTAGGTTCTTCTTCGATCACCCATTTTACTAAAGTACCCTGTTTGCGCCAAGCATGTCCTGCCCAACTTAGTTTCCGCTTTGTTATCTCTCTAACTATATTCGGCCTCTGGAAAAGCTCTTGGAGTTCCACGTTATGAAGTTTTCTCCATTCATTCGTTTGTCTATCGTATATGGGGCCAAAAATTTTCCGTAGGATTTTTCTCTCGAATATCATTAATCTTGATTCTTCTGTTTTTCTCAACGCCCAAATTTCTGAGCCATATAGAACAATTGGTCTTAGTAGAGTCATATATATTTTGATTTTTAGGGCTTTGGATAAGGCCTTCGATTTTAAGACTTTTTCAAGTCCATAATATCCTCTATTCGCTAGTTGTATCCTAGTTGACACCTCTGTCTTGATGTCGTTATCCTCCGTTATCATCGACCCTAGATACTTGAATTGAGACACTCTTTTGAACTTTAGCTCTTTTATTTTGATATATTGTTCCAGACCGTGATTTATATTTCTTCGGCTAGCCACAAGGTACTCTGTTTTTTCCTCATTAACGGTTAGGCCCACTTTTTTTGCCGTATTTATTAGATTACTTCCTAATCTCTTTATCATATCTAAATCTTCACCAAGAAGCACTGGAGACAAAGCATCCCCTTGCCGAAGTCCTGTCGTTACTCTGGTTGGCTGTGATGTTACGTTACCTATCTTGACTTGTATATCAGTATGATTGAGACTGGCTCCAATGAGATTAATAATTTTTCTGGGGAATTTGAAATCTTTGAGAATATTTAAAAGACTTTCTCTATGTATAGAGTCATAAGCTTTTCTGAAATCCACAAATAACACGTGTACATACTTGTCAAATTCCAAACGTTTTTGGATGATTTGTCTTAGAATGAACATTTGGTCAGTTGTGGATCTATTGGTCCTAAACCCACCCTGGTAGTCACCTATTATATTTTTGGCCTTAAGTACTACTCTATCTAGTAGACAATATGATAAGACTTTATATGCCGTGTCTAATAAAGCAATACCTCTGTAGTTACTGCATTTTTGGGGGTCTCCTTTTTTATAAATCGGACAGATTAACGCTGTACCCCAGTCTTTGGGTAGTTGTTCTTCGGACCATAAATTTTCGATGATATCATGTATTCTATTTATTGCAACCTCATCCAGATTTTTTAGAATTTCTCCCTGGATTCCATCTTCTCCCGGTGTTTTATTGTTTTTTAGTCTATTTAATTGGTTTACTATTTCTATCCTACTAGGAGGTGGGCATTCACTGTCGTTAGGGTCTGGTGATATCCATGTAAAAGTTTCGGGAGGGTTCTCACAGTTAAGTAGTTGGTCAAAATACTCTCTCCATTTTTCTAGAATCTTGTCTTGTTCCGTGATTATAGAGCCATCCTCATTTTTTAAGAATCTTTCATGTTTTTTGTATCCACCCCTAATTGCGTTTATCTTCTGATACAGTTCACGAGTTTTGTTAACTCTGTGGTTGGTCTCGGCTTCCCACAGTATATCTTTCATGAATTTACGTTTTTCGAATCTAAATATATTACTTGCCTCTTTTTGGCGTTCTTTATACGTAGATTCCTTCTCTCTATTGGAGGGGTCATTGATCCATTGTAGTCTAGCTTCTTTCCTTCTGTTAAGTGCTTCCTCACAAGAAGTGTTGAACCAAGGTTTCTTCACTTTTTTTTGTTTCCCTATCGTCGTATCTGTAACCACTTTTAAGGTTTCTTTTATTGCCTTCCATTTGCAATCAATCGTATCCAATTGATTTATGTGTAAGTTAGACATTGTTTCATTCACCCGTTGTTTGAAAAGATCACAGTTTTGTCCTTAAATTTATTTACTTCATATCTGTCCACAATTTTACCTTTCCTAACTACCAATTTTTTAAGTTTCACATTTAGCTTTCCTTTTACCAGGTAGTGGTCCGAAGTGGTTTTTATTTTATTTCCATTTTCTCCAGGTATTTTTTGAAGTTGATCAACTGTATTTTCAATTAGATTTATCGAATCAACAAGAGATACATTAGACTTTTCTAAACTTTTGATGGATGTTACGAGAACAAGAAAATGGGCCTTAATAAATATTAGATCGTTTTCTATGGTTTCTAAGTCAAAAATTGATTTACATTTAAGTACTGACTGACTGGGAGATTTTTGACTACTTAATTCTTCAATAACTTTTTTTAAACCTTGGAAATTATCACAATTAAAAATAGCAGCTTCCAACCACGTTCCCCACTTGGTTAGTACTGGTTCAGTAACGGAATATGTGGTAATATTTCTTTATACACTTGTTCATGGTATGGAGATTTTAGAAATACTTTTTTTATGTTATTAATTAATTAATTTATGTTTGGGTACATTTCTTTAACCCTTTCTGCAACCCTATTAAACATGTGAGCTACACATGTAACATAAATAAGTCACTTATCTACTACAGATTATTACAGTACATTACTAATATGAACATAATGATCGTATTAATTTTATCAATATCATAATATGATATCACTGTTATCGGACACATAATTTATAATATTTACGCCACTGCGATAAAAAATATTGAATATCTATAAAAATCAATCGATATATTCTCAAATATTCTTTATTGTACAAAATATTCTTTTATATTGAAATATTCTCAAATATGCTAAAAAAACATTTGCCATTAATTAACCGGTTTCATGATTTGTAAAGATTTCGAACCTCCGTCTAACTGCATATCCTCAAAAAAAATATGCAAAAGAATATAATTACGGCCCCTAGTTATGACTCATTTCGACGAAAGTCAAACAACTTTACACTTGAATAATCAAATTTGAGGTATTCGTGTCGTATATACCACATATGTGGTCTACCGCACACTTGTCGTCTACCACGTATGTTTCTACACGTCATATGTGGTCTACTGCCGCGCATCTATATATTTTAGGTCATTCCCGTTGATTCGATGGCGGCATTCAACGAGTATTAAGCTTTATCTTACTAATTTATAATCTAATATAGCAATAATCGTGTCTATAATCGTAAACGTATGAAAAAATCAGTTACGCATACACAACGCATTGAAAGTTTAAAACTTTGAATTATTAAAAAAATGCACGGTACATCAACATCATTGCTGCCCTCGTATTTGGCGGAACAATGGGGGCGTCTAAAAAACAAGAATAACAACACATTTGATTGTTTTCTAAGATATGTGAAATTATATTGTACTTAATTTAAATTGATTAATGCATATTTCTATATTTTTATATATTTTGTTATATTATTAAATATTATATTGAAATTCTACATTAATAAATAAATTGTAATTCTACATTTATTTATTCATTCATATTTTTAACTATGTGGTAGACCGCATATGACGTGTAGAAACGGGTGGTAGACTGCATACGACATGAATACCAAATTTGATACATACAAATCGGTTATCATAATAATAATATAGCAAAAATCATATTATTTCGCAAATAATAATACTTTTATTCAGGGGCGGAACTAGCAGGAGGAAGACGGGGATTCATCCCCGGGCGTAAAATTTTAAAGGGTGTAATTTTTTTAATATATGTATACAGTAAATATATATTTATCTTTCATATATTTAAGACTCAATAATTATGATTATATGCTAATTATTAGAAAAAATTATAGGGATGGATATTTATTATTATTATTTGCATATGACATATTCGACTTTAGATAACGTGAGAAATGTTATAGATAAAGTTAGTAAAATTAAAACAAATAAATAAATATGATAATTAAGATAACTAGTCAACTATTTAAAAACAAGTAATAAAATATATAAAATGTTAGTATGATAGGTTATAGTAGGTATAGTAAATTATAATAACATCAATACTAATAGCAATAAAAATCACAGACGAGTATTTAGTTCTTCAAGCCATTTTATAGCTGTTGGTCCACCCTCGTGTAGTTTTGTTAATCCTTTTTTGAACATTGTAATGGGACACGACTCAACCATATGTTTGATTGTCTGCGTTTCTCCACATTCGCAAAGTGGAGAGTCTACCATTCCCCATTTGTGAAGTAGGTAGTTGCATCTTCCTTGTTCCGTTCTTATTCGATTAAGCGTTGTGCATATAGCCCTTATGCCATCCCAGCCAGGGACTTTGTTAAATGGTTCTTTGATCAGGTCTTTATTACGGGGTTCTGACTGTTCCCAGCGTCTCTGTCG
>JASXSY010000108.1:0-44204 GCA_034509805.1 Sipha maydis
CAGCTGCATAACAAAACACAACAGAAGAAAGATAACTACACAAAAATGGAGCTCCATTCATAAATCCATTCTGTAATTTCAAACATAATGCTTTACTGTAGTTCAATTTATCATGGCTTATTAAAAATATGCGACTTAATAAGTTTAACTTAATGAACTTACTTTTTGTATACTGAAGCCTAATATCGTCTTCATGTAAGATGGACCATATATTATGAATGTATAATGAACCCATATCCGGCCAAATGTTGTTATACCAATGGACCATGCCGGAATAGAAGTCATGATTGAACACCATGGGACTTTTAGATCCTATGTAATGAAAAAATAATTTTTGAAAAATTTATATTACTTAGATATTTGTAAACTGTAGTAATTTATTATACTTTTGTGTTAATGATGTTATCTCCGATGTTAGCGTTGATATAGTTCAGCTCGCGCCTTGTGATTCTTGGGTGCTTGTGAGGTAGATCAAAAGCTAGTAACCACCATAGTAGGCACCAAGCAACACCCAATGACCCGTTCATGTAAAACACCACTCGCCATCCATAGTTTCCAATAATGAAGCCGCACACCATGTACGTCAGTCCGATCCCGAAACTAAACCCTGTCACCCAGGCAACAGCTCAATTACCACCTAACCTAGATGCCAGTTACACATATATCACAAATAGACAGATAGATAAATATACTTCTTTACCCGTTGCGACCTCCCATCTTCACATCAACATCAAACTTATACCTTCATCATTTTTTTTTATCATCATACTTAACAGTAATCTTAATCTATTTACTTATTTATAATTAAAGTTTAGTTTTATAATTACATAATGAAAAAAATGTATAATCTATTGATCAAATGCTTAAGAAAAAAATAATATAAAAATAAGAGTAGAGAAAAAAGAGAGAATTTAACAATGACAAAGAGAATAACTAACTTGTTTACGTCATTTTATTGATACATAGTTATTAAAATGTTGTTTATACTTTCAAATTAATTTATACAAAATAAACTTAAAATGTTATAAATAGAAACTAAATTGTACTCTTTTTTTAATTTATTGTTAATTTAAATTATATTATATAACAAGTACACAATAACATATAAATATTTAAGAACTTCAATACTTTTCCTGAATATTATAGGTATATAAAAAATAAAAATAATAATTATTCAATGATTCATTATAATTTTAATTTAGGATACAATTTATAAAACAATGTTACATAATCACTGCATATTGTGTTGTAACTGGAATTATTGTAGGTAGGTAGCACTATAAATAAAAATGTTAAACATATGTCTTCTCAAAATAATTGATCCCTAATGAGATATTATTTAATGAACAATTTTTTTAAAAAATCTATCTTGATTCTAATCACCAATAGTAGGCTTTATATATATATATATATATACACACATACACATATATACATATACATATACACCTATGTATTAATTTTAATTTCTGTATTTCGACTAATAATTTATTATGTCGAGTATGTTTATAATATACATATATATTTCTATTGATGAATAATAAAATAATAATAAAGCATGTCAAATTAAAATCTAAAGGATATATTATGCCAAATAATATGAATAAGGAACATCTTTTGAAATTCAATACCCAATATGGCCCGTAGCCAGAGAAGTCTTAAACATTCTTGTAACTCAAAAAATTCTCGATGTATATGGTTTTATTTAGTTATATGAGGATCACTAATTAAATACCCCAGTTTATTATACCTCAATGTGACCTTTTAATTTTTTTTCAAACTGGCATATTTTCTTATACTATTTAAAGCATACATTGTAATTTAGAACAAATTCATACCTTGGAATGATGACATGAACCTGCTTCGTTCGTTGGATGGAATCCATATACCAACAAGTGCATACATTGCAGGCCAAGTAAGCCCCTGGAAACATTTTAAGATAATTCATTATAAATACTAATCTAAACAAAATCTAACACAGCAAAGAAATTTCATAGTTTTAGGATAGATTTTATTGTAATAACTCTTATTACAAATTCTGTGAAAATCAATAATAATACTAAAACTGCGTGTATTTTACTTTTTGATTGAGTTGGTGCTCTTAACATTTTAAAAACCCTGTAATATAGAAATATTAATCCTACATTAGGTACATAGTCCAGTGATTTTGCTAGTATATCTGAGAAGGCACATAGGAAATGTATTTAACTGACACATTCTAAAAATGATTCTAGAATTTGGCCAATTTGCCAATTAAAATATTCGAAAATCATAATATTAATAAAATAAAGTATGCCTATATATATACAATATTATACATCCATATAAGTATAAAGTAATAGGTAACTAATAATTCTTTAAGACTCGGTTATTCAAATATTACCATAATATTTCAGGCCATTTCATTTGTACACTAAATAAAAATAATTTTATAATTTTTATATTTATATTTATATACTTCTATCTATCCATATTCTGATCATGTAACCAGAAATGTAATGTATTAACTGTGGAAATATATCAATAATAATACCAGTTTTGTGTATTGTAGTTTTCATAGGTAGCTCGAAAACTACTTATAAATTTCCTCTGAAAAGATCGAATAATCACATCCATTTTATTTTCATTTGAAAACACATTCCATACAGATAATATGAAATACGAAATAATATTACCAAACTAAAATTATTTTATGAAAAAAAATTACATTATTCCAGAGTTCCGTTTAAAATCTAATAAACAAAAATTACTGTTTCAAAGAAATCTTTGTATTCGATATTACAGTTATATTTCTATTTTTAAAGAATGATTTAATTTCAGTAATAGATAATTTCAACTGCCAAAAAATGTTTATGGAAAAAGATAAATAGATAACAAGAACTTGGATATATTGAGGAAAATATTATCCTATTTTTTTTAGTATTCTAATATATGTACTATTTTTTTATATCTCGGTATTTTTTATCTCTTATATAATTTAACAGAGTGGAGTTTTTTTAGTAATATTGCTTGATGATAATTATAATACGAATAGTAAACAGAAATATATTTAAGTACAACATTAAATGAAAAATAAAAATTGAGAGTAATAAAGATAATGTCACTTATTCATAAGACACACTAGATATATTTTGGTATATAAAATTATCCATCCTTTAATGATTAATATTTAATAATTAATACATTTTATAAAAAAAAAAACTACAAATACTTATATTAAACAGGTACTTATTTAAAAAATACACTATATCATACGTACTATTCGTTTTAAAATATCACCCGTGTATGGATCAAATTTAAAATTTTCAATTTAAAAAATAATTATTCAAGATAATTCAAACGTAGTCAAATAAGTTTGTACGTAGGTGCTTAAGTCCCAAAAGCTAGATAGGAAGGCAGGGGCGGACTAGGTATCAAGGGGCCCGGGGGGGGGGGGTTGTTAGGGGGTTGTTAATTAACTGGGCTATATGAAATTATTATCACATTTCAACTAATAAATTTTTTAGTTAATAGTGCTCAATTCAGCTTTTTTGTACTTTTTGTACAATGTTTTATAGAAAGTAAAACAGAAACATATATAACATTTTGTAAACGAGTATTTATAATTTTAAATAATATGACAATATCAAGGGCTTGAAAGGCGATTGCCCCTTTGCCTTCCTGACCGGTCCGCCACTGTAGGTAGGTACAAATTGTATTACACGGTGAAAAATATGCGCGTTTTACTGGTGCAGATGGGTTCATACTTACTGACGCCATTCCTTGTAGTGATCGTAATGCAATGACTGCTGAAAAATGGAATGAAGCCGCTTGAGGTATGAGCAACGAGGCGATTGCTGTCGTTAGTTGCGAAAACCCAAATACCGTTTTCGTGCCAAAACGTTGGGTCAAAACACCGCCGACTACTTGTGACAAAATGTAACACCAATAGAACGAACCGAGGATTGCCGATTGCACAGTGGAATCCCAGTCGAATTCACCTTCTTCCTAGAAATGCACACAACGAATGCTATTATGATACACGCACTGCATTATTACGTACAATTTGTAAGTATACACGAACAATACGTTGTTATTTAATCAAAATATTGTTAGTTAGGTATTACTGTTGTGAGAATATATTCCAATATTAGTTATTGCACTGTGGTAAAAATGAATAGAGAAAAAAAACAATCACTGTATCTTATCGATAACTGTATACATTACCATAGGTTTTGGGTCCTCGACGGTTTGAGTGCCATTCGTAATAGACGCGTAACAGGAAAGTTGTGTGACGTTAGATGAGTTTTCTGGTCGTAATCTCATTTTGGCCATTGCTACCATAGCAATATTAATGTCGGTACGCATCATGAAACTGACCAAGAATCCGCTGAACGACATCAAATATAATACCGCACGAGCTGGTATCATGTCTAACGGGGGATAAAAAAAAGAAAAAAAATTTAAAAAAAACTGCTATACACAAAATCATAGAAAAGCCGTAAGTATGTACGTATTGAAAAATGTACTCGATATAAGGACAAGGTATCGAATTTCCATACACACACACACACACACACACACACACACACACACACACACACACACACACACACACATACACACACACACACATACACACACACACACGTACCCTGAACGCTTTTAAAGCAGAGCTTTGGCTTTTTTTCCATTCCTAGAATTTGATTATCTGGAACGTCCATGGTATATTGAACTGTTGCAATCACTTTGGTTTGAAAAGTGATCGACTAGCACTGCGAAACTACGCGTTTGACTGCGTTATAGGTTATCTGGAAGTAAATATTATACACATTTCAATTGAGATCAATCGTTTGTCTTATATAAGTTATATATATATTACAATATACTATGTATATACGGGTCGCGCGACTGAGTGCGTAACGGATTGCTTGCGATGACATTATGATGATAATAATTAAGCTCGATGGACAGAGATCGTTGTGTTGTTGGAGGATCCTCGTTAGCGATTCGCGTCACACTAATAATCATTATTGATCGACGATTACCCGCACTATCGGCAGCATTCGTGAGCACAAAGGCCCGAGGGATATATGTCATGTATGCCGGTCGTAGCGTGATATTGAAATTTCAAACTTGACCTACCAAAGCGAGCCGAACCGGAGAGAAGTCGAAGATTTTGTCAATTAACCGACCGAAGAGCGTTAATAATATGTTATTGCCCATCAGTGAGCGACGGATGGGGAGCAATCTGAGAAATTTAAGTCTCTAGAGGATGGGATGAAGTTACTGATCAGAGACTAATTAGGAAAAAAATATCTATGTTTAATGAACAATTTTTTAATTTTGTTTAATATTCGTATATCATTTTGAATATTCATTATTCAATATTTGATTATATTTTTTCGATATAGATATTATGTAATCAAAAACCATGTCCTTTTAAACCATTAAGGAAATCTAGAATCTGCATTTTATACTCTTAAGAAACTTCAGCATCGAGGATTCGGCACACTGCAACTTTACTAAATGTAACATTTATGAGGAAGGGTCGAGTATTTAGACTAGGGAAATAATCGTGTAGAAGATTAATGTCCTGGGTAAAGATAATGTAAAAAGTGATGAAACTAGTAAAAACTGCGTTTACTTGACTTTAATTCTCCTTGACCAACAAATACAACCAATTGTGGATTCTAACTAAGAGTAGATACGCTTTGCCTTTTAAAAATTGGTACGTAGTACGCACTATGTACGAATGTACTATATCAAATGTTTCATGTGACATGGTAAGTCAAAGCGATTGAAAAAATATATTAACTCTTATCGTAAACCGCGACCGCGAATAGCATAATAATGTAATATTGATGAATACAGGTATTATTATTCGAAATCATCTAAAATCACGATATGCTTACATGGATTTTCTTGTGGTGACTTGTGACAGAATACGATACACAAATTGGTAACTGATACATTTTCCGATGGAGTCATCGAGGAAATTTTAGTTATCACACGTTCAAAATGTTAAATATAGTTAATGGATTATGTACGTGTGCTATAGACACATTATTAATATTGCCTATGCGAGGGGTTTTGATTTTTGTAGAACACAAAACTATATGATTTGATTTGTTTCACCGATTTGAAATGCAGTTGGGTATTTAAATATTATAATAGCTTTAAAACGACTTATAATTAGAGTTATGGATACCTAAGCAAAGTGTAAAATATAAAATTTTAATATAAGTTCTATGCATAGCTCACTATCAATGAAATTATTATTTAACAATGCTTTTAAATCAATTAAAAAAAAATTAATATGTTTCAACTTTAATTTTACGGCATGGAATGTTTATTATTATAAATTAAGATTGTTTAATGTATAAGATTATTTTAAGGACTAAAAAATAAAAATAATTATTTGAAAGATTGACAAGAAAAGTATAATCAAAAATAAATGATGGAAAATGTTATAATACTTTTTAAGTCAATTAAAAAAAAAAAAATAACAGAAATAAAGTTAAAAATTAGTTGTTAATAAAAATGTATATTGACCCGCTAAAATTAAGAATTAACTTGATCAAAATGATTAATTTATTAAATTAGGTTTAGATCATTTTTTAATGCTGAACAGTGAAACAAAACCGACTAGAGGGACTTTCATAATTATGATAGGTTTTATTGAATACAGATTATAAAAATATTGGCTGTTTATACTTAGTAAGTATAGCTAGTAATGATTTTAATTGATACAAATAAAATGTACGTAGTCAGGTCTTTCTTGTTTTCCTTTAATTAAATTGACAAAAATCGTGAATCCAGGAAATATCATATTTTTGTCAAATTATAAATGAATAACGACATTATAAAAATCGTATCTACATGATTAATAGAAACGAGAGTTTATTTATTTATGAATACATTAAAGAAAAAAAAAAGTCAAGTGGACCCTACCTGTCGACATTTTGCAACGTGTGTTAATTATTTACTTAAATAACAAAAAAAAATAATAGTTTAGACGATATTTCTCGACAACATTTTCTACATATTTCTTTCCCATATTTTTTTCAATAATTCCATTCTATAGTCATAATCGTAATTAAATTAAGAATTAATTAATATGTAGCTTGCATTTTTACGATTCAAATTTATTTGATAAATATTGTAGCTTACTGTATTTACTAAATTTTGATACATCGCTTAGCCAAGAATTTGATAAATGAAGTGTGATACGTAACTTAACGCCGTTTTATAATGAGACAACAGTATATAGCTATTATTTTAACGATTCACTGTCCTCATTAAATTAATTTGTTTAGCATTAGCAAAATATAGTATAAGCATCACGGCCGTAAGCAATTCTTATAAAAATAGCATTCTCGAAATATTAAGAAATGCTTTAATTTATTTGACAGATAATCAACAAAGATAACAATAATTAATTAAATACATTTTATTTTAATTGAAAATCCAAAAGCATTTGGATAGTTTTTTTTTTTGAACATGTCATTGTGATGAGCAAGTTGATTATTTACTGTTGGTTATTGTACAATTTATACCAGTAATATGGTTCTTACTGTAGGTGTTGTGAGATAGTGAAATGTCAAAAAACCAGTTACAAGTAACTTATTATCATACTTAGGAAAAGATTATGATTTTTTCTTCAAAACAAAAAAAAAACACACAAGAAGATGAAATAGCAATCTATTACAATAAACAATAACAGCAAAAAATAAAAAAATAATAAAACAATGAAAATTTGTAATTGACAGTATAACGTTCGTATTTTGTTTGACTCAATTTATATAGTTTTAAAAATCACATTCTCAATCTAGAAACATTAAAATAAATATACTGATGGGAAAGTTCCATTCGAAAATTGAATAAGTAATTTCTGATTATCTTAATAAGCTAGTTTAAAGACAAGTTCCATCAAATTACTACATTAACTATCAGTTAATCAAATATGGGATGTATTTGCATGTACAACAGTTTTTAATATTAAACAAAAAACATTTTGTTGATTGATACAAATCAGATACTAATATTAGTAAAGTTTCAGAATTTAAAAATATATTCAACAAATGAGTGATTTGCAAAATAATAATTATTAAGTTAACGATTACAAGATGTCGGATTTATATTCTCTTCAAATATTTGAAATATAATGTTTTTATGTTCTTTAAAATGCAATTGCTTGATATTCTTTTAAAATATTTATTAAATTATTTCAAATTAATGAAATTAATTTCAAATGATTCAAATTAATTCAAATGTAATAATATTATATTCTTAAAACTGCTTGTTATTACTAACAAATTAATATTTGCCACCCGTAGATTGGTAAATACTTACAGTTCTCAGAGAAAATTAAGAAATAGCGTTGACATTTTCTAAAAACCATCTGCAAAATCAAAAATGCATACACAATATGAAAAACATTGTTTGTTATTTAATGGTGTACTGAAATGTATATTAAAAACACTTATTTAACACTATCTATCATGATATATTTCGATTAAAAATAAGTCGTTTGTAAAACTGCTATTTACTGCAATTTAAAAATGTTTTTGTTATATCAGCAATTAATGTAGTCACTACATCGTAGTGGATTTTTTGCTAGAATTCCCCTGCATAAATGAAACATAAATTGTAAAAAATAAATTAAAGCTTGGAGGTTAGTATGTAAGAAATTATTTTAATTTAAGTGAGACGAATGGACTTAGTTGAAAATACGTTCTGTTTTATTTTTTAGATTCCCAGTGAAATATAGGTATTTTTAAATTTTTTTTTTATACATTTATAATACTTAAAATATTACATGTGAATTCAATCTTGAAAATTATAATATTATAATTATCTAATTTTTATTTTAAAATAATTTTAGTAATAAAAAAAAAAAAAAAATAATAGTAAATTGAACTCAAAATTAATTAATTTATTACTGCGTTTTAATCCAATACATGAATTATTTAAACATATCTAGTAGAGAGACAACTAAAAACTATTCTGTAATATTAAATTTAAAATAATTACTCAATTTATAATAACTACCCACCGTTGACAAGCTTAATATTAATTATGGAAATATATTATTCATTTACCACTTCTAAGTTATACTGGTATTTAGTAATAGATATATATCCTACGTTTTATCAAACGTATGACCATTATTTCTGTTCCTTCGGAGGTTATATTAAATGATTTATACTATTTTGAGTACATTGATCACTGTTTTTAAGTATTGATTTCATCAAAACTTCTATTACTTTGCACAGAATACAGATAAACTTTGTATATACCTTGTACACACATATAGATAAACCTTGACTAATTGATTATACTACAATTTACAAAACCCCCAAAATGTAATACCTACACAAATTATAGAATGTAGTTTAATTTAAATAAATCAGACATTAATTATTTCGAGTCGTCACGTAACACGCTAAGATAGCACTTATGAGATAGAAAATTAAATACAAGTATACTGATATATATATATATAAAGAAGGGGTTTTCTTCCCTTATAGAACATTAATTTATTGTATAATTGTACGTTAGACGTTATAATTAAATAAATATTTAGTTAATATATGTTAGTATTATTAACCAATATTTATAAATGTATAGAAAAATCATTGTTCTTTTAATAATTGAACGCCGCGAATAAAAGAAATTCGATTCATATAACATGACCGCTTCTACAATATGTGAATACCAAACTAAGAATGCAATGAACGTAATAAACAATAGTCTTATGTTTTATTACCAATTAATTTACGTTAGTGTTAATGTATCATTTTTATAGTTATATGCTAATCAGATAAATTTAAAAAAATATACTATAGTTTTATCGGAATTATTTTGCTCTTATTTTTGTAACATAAAGCTTTTAGTCAAAGACTGTAAAATTGTAATAGAACTTAATAAGATATCGGCCATTACGCAGTTGAATCAAATTTTTGGCATATGTTCAATTTGATTTACATACTAAACAGTAAATAATAAAATTATACCTAACTATATGTGTACGAACGCATGACATAAATACTGACTCCTGAAGCATTATCGTACACAAACTATTATAGTTATTTCTTTATAGTTTTTGTTAATACAAAATGTTTATTAAAAAAATAAATAAATAATAATAAATATTAAATTTATATTAATAAAACTATAAACTATATTAACGGTAAAACAATTATATATGTATACTCGGCAATAGATAGAAAATATAATATTATATAATTTTGTATGCGACATAATATTGTTTCACTAAAGGGAAAAAATCATGTAATATAATAATCGAATTTTATAAAAAAAAATAATGATGTCATTAATCGATGACCTTATCTACCTTACGTAGATATACAATATGAAATAATATATAAATTGAAGATAAGTAAGTACAATGCAATGTATTATGTATACATACATATATATATATATGAATTTTTATTTATGTGAAGATTTTTATTAAAGGTAAAAATAAAAGAATTCATTAAATTGTTGTACACATTTAACCTAAAAAATTACAGATTTTATATATATATATTTTTAACAGCAATACAATAGCTATTGTGTTAAAATATAATTTACTGTGTTGAATTTTGTGATACAGCCAATAGGTTTGTAAGTGTATACAAATAAATATATGTATACGATAAGTAATGGATGTATGTAGGTGCAACGGACAGTAGTGCGATGATTTGATTCTTATTATTTATTGAAATTAAACAAATCGAATAAATTTCATTGAAATGTTAACCAAATAAAAAAAATTGCTTTGTTCAATGAATATAATTAATTACATCGAAGGGTTATAGCAAACGCGTAAGTACTAAACAAGATATATACTATAATATTACAACACAAATTAAATTGTTAGTACACCATACAGGACTAGGTACTGCAAGTAGTAGGTAGGTGGCGGCTTCTTCTCGAGCCAATAATTTTTTGGTTGTTATTGTTATTATATTTTCACCTCAAGTGATCATAATTTAAGTTCCAGTATAGATTGTGAGTATTATTACCGAATAGAAAGAAAACAACCGTGAGAGCATAAATATTTCAAGATTATAACGAATGCGCCGAATTCGTACGAGGAAATTAAATCGATCGTGGTACGGCGGTGTATAAAAAATGAATAGATAACCAAATGTGCGGTAACAATCGATTTCCGATTGTTATAAATATAAATATTTGTTCGTTTCGTGACACTGTCGACGATAGTAATATTTTTCACCAAGTGAAAATGAGTCACGATTTAAATTGCGATCGATTTTACAGTTGTGTGTAGGGGGTGGGAGGCAGTTAATAATAAAAACGACTAGCAATATCGGTTAATAATTTACAACGCATTACCACTTAATAATCATTCGTAGTTCTGGAGGGGGTAGGGGGTAAGGATGAGCAGAAAGATCAAGAGGGAAAAATACCGCGTCGAGAAGAGCAGTAACAAGCATTCGCGGAAAATGTTATGTACGTATTTTAAATTATACTGTTGCGTTCAACCGAGTGCAGGATCGTAACGTTAGGTGCACATCGCGTGTACGTGAAAATGATTACGAGTTACGCGTAGATACGAGGAACGGACCCGGGGCACACGTTCAAGATAACACGTTACACGGCTGCGCCCGTACGGTTTAAAATAGATTTTAATGCGACGAGTTCCAAGCACATTTCAGTGCGCGGCCGAAACGTCTTAAAAGCCCCCGACGGTGTTATCTGTTCGTCTCTTTTCTCTTTCCGAAGGGGTTAGATTATCCCCGGCCAAACGCATCGTAACATTGTCAAGATACACTTGCATTTACTGTTATTGTTATAAGATTGTATGTATATAGTATTATGTGCGAACATTACCGGTACGCGCCGCCGCCGCCGCCGTCGCCACGTGCGTTTATGTTGTATGGTGTTATGTGGTGGTAGGTCTGAGCCGTGTGACGCGGAAGGTTTAAACGCGGAGTGCTGCGGTATTCGCAGGTCGGTGACAGTCGCCGGACGGCACACGCGGCTACTCGCGATCTGATGTAGTAACTTCGGGCGGCTGCACGCGACGTTTCATTCAGAGACCGCGGCACGCCGGTCGCCTATTTTTGTAGTAGGGCATGCACGCGCTCTTCGGAGACGACGACGCGGGTGGGGAGAGAACCAGTACGGTCCGCAAGACGACCGCGGGCAAGGTAACACGTCGAGTGTTGGGCAGCAGGTTGCGAGGGAGAGGGGCGGGGGAATCGAAAAAACGAACGGACACGACGGATATTTGTTTTGCTGCCACACACACGCACACGTAATATTATATCTGTTTTATAAACTTTATTCCTTTTTTTTTTTTTTTTTTTTTTTTGATCTACTCTCCACTTTTCGTACACGGTACATCCGTTCGGTTGCTGCTCCTCCGTCGTCTCCTTAACCACAGATGTATTAATGCATCTTTGTGCGTCCGAGTCCTTCACCGATACCGCGCAGGTGGTTATGTAATACTCTCCTCTCCGTGCATCACGCGTGTCTTCGTGCCGACGTGTTCCGTCGCGCGGGTCGCAGCCGCACGGGGATTATCCGTTCGTCCCACACGGACGCGCGCTAACCACCCGCCGCGGCGGCGCGGCCACCAGTAATCTATGCTGTCGTAAACGATTTGCGCCTGTCAGATCCTCACGCGACAGGATTGTTATAGCGTCGTCGACGTCGCGTCCCGGATCCGTCCGTCCGCCGAGCGCGGTTGTTGTAACGACCAGTCGGCGGGACGCGGCGCCGTTTGTTCCGTGCCCACCGCTTTCTACGGCGCCGCCGTGCAGGGCCAAGGACGCGTTCGACTGTTCGGACGAACGTCTGCGTCTGCGACTAACCCTCTGTGCGGTCGACGGCGATCCTACGAGAACCGACGGCTCAGAACGTGTAAACGACGGAACCACCGTCGGTGTACGCACCCGGCGAAAACCAGTTTTGTACGGTAACATTATTTCGTGAATAATTGTTTTTGTGGCTGCAACAGCAGTCCAGAGGATACCATTCAATCGCTCGCTGTCAAGTGTACACGCTTCGTCTTTTGTACTGTACCCGTACAAAATGCGTCGTAGTGTAGACACGGTTTCAGATACCGCAGGTGACCGCACGGATCGTAAACGAAAAAAAAAAAAAAAAATGCGTCGTTTGTACGCACGCTGCAGATGTCATTCTATTTTACCCGAGCACAAATCGTTTTCTCTTGTTCGCCCTCTTATCGATCGGAATCGATTTGTTGTTTGCCCGGCACGGCGGCGCGCACCGGAAGTTTAAACATATTTCAACGGACGACTGTTTCAACGACGTGTTCGGTCGCGACTCCACTCCCTTAGCCCATCACATTCGTTCGACAGTTGTACACCACGTTTTCCTAGACTCGTTCGTGATGTTTTTCCATACATACGATTTATATGTGGAAAAAAACCTACAGGTATTCGAGAAAAACTTTTTCTTTTACTCGAATGCGAAAGAAAACGTTGACCAAATAATTATTGCTACAAGTACAACGTATGAGACAGGAAAATAGCTTTCACAACCGACCTTTAAACAGTATTCAATAAGTTAAATAATTTTGTTTTTATTAAAAATTCTTGAAATTCCATCGTATAAAGGATCATATAAAGTGTTTGAAGATTCCTTTTATATATTTGAAGTATTATATTCTTATAATAGTTATTATTATTTTCATATATTACAATTATAAAATATATATTCCAAAGAATAATCATCAAAAATATAATTTATTTAAAATGTATCACTGAGTCTAAAAAACAATTCTACTTGTATGGATTGTATCGTAAAGAAAAGTATAAAATCGAATTTAGTTCATGGTTATACTATTTAGTATTTTTACTTAAGTCAATAAATTTAATTTGATTTTTATCGATTTATTTGTTTTCAAATATATTGTAAAACCCGGGTTAGCTAAATGGTTATTTGGAAAAGCTCAACAATGATTGTATATCATTTTTGTAAAGTAGCATGGAAATATATATATTTTTTATAATGTATCATTCAATAGAACATTTCCTATAAGGTTTTGTCGATATATTTAAAATATTTATTGATTACGAAAATGCTTTTATAAAACACTTGACCATAGCATATATTAATATGTCGATGGTAGACTCAAATAATAAATACTTGATATTATTCACCACGTACTTAGTGACTGAATTGAGAGGAGAGATAGCAGAGTACCTCAACTTTTTTTCTATTTATAAAATGTAGCGTACTCCAACAAATGGTGTACGAACCCACGTTTCATTTTGTTCAAAAAATATCGGTTATGGTTTTTTTTTTTAAATAATAACATTCTATTACTTCTATTTTTAAAATTTGAGCACTGCTTATATTAATTAATACTATAATTTACTGCGCATAGTTAATTTCAAAATTATTATATATGATAATGAATATAAAAGTGGAATATATTACCAACGTCTTTTCATCATTTTAACTGTTATTTAGAATTTTACAATTCATATGTGTTATAAAAACCATCACTCAATGAATATAGGATAAAATAAATTGTTGTTTCATTGAATTTAAAAGTTAAATATGCATGTTTCATGAAATAATTATTCGACTTATTAAGGCAAATATGCTATAAATTATCAAGTCTTTTCTGTTCCCTATTCATATCTAAGAAACATCGCAAGGAGCTAGTTTGTTGTTGACTGTACCAAAGATTTTATTCTGGGATTAGAGACATAATATAATTTAAATGTCGAGTGTACTAACTAGTTTTTACTTTTCGGAGGTAATAATACGTTTTTCGGTGCCCACCCTTATTCGTATAGAATTATGCAGTTTACGTAGCCTTTAAAGTGTATGGGTTCTTAAATTATTTATTTACTCCTAAGAAGAAAAATTGTTCAGCTTATATTAATTTTTGATCAGCCGTTGCATAACCCAACATTTTGTGACGACGATACAAGTCGTGCTGTAACAAAAACTACTAGTCCATCCATCAGAGCATGAGCGGCTGGAGAAGCGTCTTCAGAAATTAGCAATCGGTGAATGAGACCACTCCGTCACTCTGAGCTTATAATTGTATTGCCATTATTGCACACTCTTTATTTAATATGTGTAAATATATTACATAAAAAACGTGTTGATTATTGATTAGTGATAATAATATGTTCAGAACGACTTTGCAGTGAAACATCCATTAAAGTGGACATTAACCACGGAAATGTATTCTTTTAATTATTGACAATATCTTATAGGGTTCCAATGAGATGTTTATAATAGCCTTTATATTAATCATTCAATAAAATATGCGAACCCTATGCACACTATAATTGATGTATACACTTATTTGTATACACTCATAAACCAATCGTTGTCCGTTCTACAAAATTATTTAACTTTTAAATTACTTCTGCACTATAATTTCCGAAGAGTTGTATTTTTATTTAATTACTACGATGGTTAAGTGACTAGTATATATGTGGATTCAGAAGAAGTATACGAGGTACGCCTACATATGTTAAGAAAGGTCGTCGTCCATAGACATTCGTACATATTTCAAATTTGAAAATACAAAACAAATATAAAATAAAAACGAAACAATAAATCGCCCATTTATAAATATTAAAATGTACTTATCGTTATTTACATATTACATTCATATCACAAAGGAAGCAAGGTTGTAACAAATAAAATATTATTTTTTTTTGCGTTCCGAGAATTCTACGATATTTCCACTATAAAATTACTACTGCGTTTAGATGTGACAGCAACCATACTTAATTTACTACTAAAATGCATTGAAAATTGGAAATATTTATTTGCGAATATATTCTCCGAAACAATTTAAACTAAGAGTAGTTGTATGAGTATTCCATTACTCGGCAACTAAAATGTATTGTTTGAATAAAAACGAATGGGAGTCCTATGTCACTATCAGCTTTACTTATTGTATATAAATATATGACGGTTTTAGAATTTTATTGTTAAATAAATTGCTGGTAATAGAAATTTTTAATTAATATGATAATAAATTGGACTTGTTTATTTTTTCGAATTATTTTTATTTCATAATGAATAAATTATACGCTTATCTATATATCTATGAATTTCATTAAGATCACAATTTAATATACATAAGAGTATATAATATACGTTTATACTACTATGAGCATTTAAATATCCTTATTGTTGCAGTAATATCTTATTTAAATTTGTTTCAATGTTATGTGTGTAGTAAAGTCGAGAGAGATGAATATGATAATAAACTCTACGTCATACAATTTAAAATATCATATATTAAATATATTAATAACAAATACCTGAGTGCATTTATATTTTAACATGCATTTGTATTGAGGTGCCATTAAAGTTATAAATCTGTATGTTAATTTAATTATTCAAACATAGGTTTCTTAACTTAGTAATTTGACCATTTAACATCGTTTATTTTTCAAGTAAAGCGAATTCAAGTACATTAATTGAATAGTTGTTATTGATTTTTTGATATTTGAGTTTACATTTTTTTATGTATCAATTATACAATCATTAGTCATTACTAATTGTGGTGTGCTTTAACATGACAATATGCTTACTTTTATTATAATAAACGCATTAGCGTGAAGTATAACATAAATCAATTAATATAGACTCACATTAATCAATTCGGTAAAACTGTACATGACTTGAACACTAAGATAATTTACAATTGTACAATGGATAAATCTAATCGTTTAATTATAATGTACTGCATAGTAAATTATGTTATGCAGTTTAATAGAGTATTTACTTACTAAAATTAAATAAACATATATAATTTGACTAGTTAATTTTAATTATAATTTAAATCTGATAGGGTATCGTATGGTACGTCTTGTACTTTTTTATATTAAAAAGTTTAGTAATATTTTAAACAGAATGAGTACAAAATAAGAATTTTCACAATAGTTTTGATTAAAATAAATTAATGAAATGTATTGAGATAATTAATAAATATTAGTTATACCAAAGTACCGAAAGACTGACAGAATACATAATAATACATTATATTTAAGGAACTAAATATAATAATATATAATATAATAAGTATACCATTATTATATAATAATAATTATATATTGTTGTATGTATTGTTATACATTGCTTGAATATTTTTAAAGTAAATAATATTGTTTTTCTGAAGACATGATGAATTTGCACATCATATATGAGGAATTTAAGAATTTTTCATAATCTCTTCCAATGAATAAAAAGGTATATAAAATACAATTTTATATTTAATTCGTGTAAGTACGACAATTGAATCACAAGTAAAAATCAGACATTCCTTACTCTATGCACGTTGGGTGGTCACTATTTTGGAAAATCCACTTGGGTGGGTAGGTACTGGGTACATAAGAGGCATGTGATTGTAGTTAATTTGAGAGCAAACATATTATAATTGCGTATAATATACAATTTTTGAAGTTTTCGAGAATGAGTTATAATAGTATTTTAACCGGTAATTTGTTAGTAAATATTATTGATAATTTAAATAAATTAATTTCCGTAAAATTAAAAAAAAAAATCTCCTGAATTTAAAATATATATATATTAATATACTGATTTTTGTTTGGAAGTAATGAAATATACGTATATACGAGTATTATATATAACATAATATTATGTAACATTCATAAAAAAAACATTATTTTTCAACAATTTTACCAAAAATGTTTTTGAAACAATTTTATAATTTATATTTAGGTATTGTTCAAAAAAAGTATTATCAAAAGGTAAAAAATAACTATTATTATTGAAGTATTTTCTCTATTTATTCTAGTTAGTGTTGAAAATGCCTGCATGACCAAACTTGTTTAAACCAAACTTATATGGCTACTCGTATATAGTTAATACTGATAAGTTCTTTTGTATTAATTGTACTAGTTGTTTGGCAAGTATAACAGTATAATTTGGAGGAAAATGAATTTATTAGAATATATCAAAGATGTATACATCGTTAATAACTATAATCACGATTGAATATCAAAGCGATTGTCGATGTAATATATAAATTTTATATATAAATAATCATTATGATTATTATTAATTTATATATTTGGTAATTGAAATGTTTTAAGTAAAAGTATAATTATAAACTTTCTTTAATCAAATGAAAAAATAAATTAAAAATTGCTCAAACGAATCTATTGGATTTATAGTATTAAATGTAATTATTATTTAAGGTTTGTTTTGCATATGATTTTAATATCATCAAATTTAAAATTTCTCATACAAGCTGAAACATAAATAATATACAACTTGAGTCATCAATTATTAAACATTGACTGTTGTTAAATTGATTAATATATGTCATAATTCATGGACAGAAATAAAGATATAGTATACATTAAGAAATTGATGAATTGCATTGAATATTCTTGTTTTATATGAGAAACAAGACACTTATAGTATATTTCGATTAAGTCAACTCTAATTAAAACGATATTTTGATCGTTTTTTTTTTTTTTAAAAAAAAAAAAGCTAAATTATAAAATGTGTATATTATAATTATTTTAACCATACAATAGGTAAATACAATATTCATTGAAATTGATGTTTGGGTTCTTTTAAAAAATGAAACCCCATTTTTAATGTATAGTTAATTATATAAGAAGAATTTAAAATGTTATAACGCGATTCAATGTTTGAATACGAGTATTGGCAACATTATACTAGTCAACTATATCATATTTTTGATTAAGATGACTATTTTTTTTATTACTATTTTAGTTTAGATTTTAAAATACATATATTTTTAACAATTTTTGCTTGTAGAGCACGGATTATTTTAATACTTACGGAATTTTTTAATCTAATAAACACATACCATACATGTTAACACATATTTGAAATATCTACAGCATATAATTATTGGAATTAGTAATTAGTCTATTATCAGTAGAATATCAGACTATTATTAATAAAAGTTATAAGCTGCCATAATTATTATGTCTTAGAAAAATGGTCAAAAATTTCACGTTTAATAGCTAATAGTTTACTGATTCTGACTACAAAATCTCTAGAGTATTTTAAGTGTATATAATGCAAAGACTTGAAAACAAAAAATTGTTATAATTGCTATAATCAAAAGCAATTGTAGAGAAATTCGGTGTTATATATATATATATATGCATTGATTACCTTTTATGAATTTATTATCAATCCAAAATTTAAAAAAAACAATTAATTATTAAAAAACTTCACTTAACAATATAAATTAAGATATTTTTATTTTTCATTTTCTATAGAAATCTTTAAGTTACTCAAACTTTGTGCCAAGTCAAATATTTTAAATTATAATTATTAGATAAAATAGCTCAAGATTGAACTTTCATATCAGTGTAATGATGTGAAATAATTGAATCTTACAGGGTAACGTAGGTTACTCATTTAATTAAAAGTTATTAAAGTAGGTGAAATTCAGTGAGCTAATTATAACACCTAAATAATGGTATACGAACGTTTAAATGTAAAATTCTAAAAATAGTGAACACTTATACGGCATAACGTATATCAAGCATTTAATTTTTGTTAATTAAAAAAAACCAAACTCATAGCATTTTACTCAAGTTGTGAAATCAATAAAAGAAATGAGGTTATCAATGTAATAATGTGCAATTACATGTTCAAAATAAATATTTGTAAATTTATAAGAAACATAACATAGCATATGAATTCAGTATTTGTGTAATCATTCATTTCAAAGCTAAATGCGCAATTTTTATGTTCAATTTATTAAAATATACAATGATGTTAAAACGCAAAATTATACGTACCACTGTATTATACTAGTACTTGATATTCAAGGTGATTTTTTCAACATAAACCCATTGAATTATTTATTAAATTTATAATAATTTTTTTCATTTCATATTTTTACACTCCTACACATTTGAGCCGCTCTTTCATAAGTCATAACACCCCCCCCCCCCCTCAATATATATATATATATATATATATATATTATACTATTAGTATTAATAATATTAAAAACGATGTAGCCATCTGTGTTATATATAATTATAAAACAAATTTAAATATATCTATGTATGATCATATACATAATGCGTTATAATACCAACATGCCCCCCTCCAAATATGGGTCTGCTCCAATTTCCAAAAATTACAAACTGGTATGGCTAGATTCTATGTCTTAAATAATAAAGAAGACTAATGAAATAAATTCAACACATATAAATATATTTAGGGTTTTTATAAAGACATGTTAGTTGGATATTAAAATTACTTAAACGTTGTAATACAACTAAAATATAAATAAATAATTTTTTTTTTATTAAAATTTATATATACATAGATTTTTGTAAAATAATTTAATAAACTATTAACAAAAGGATATTTTAACATTGCACACAAATTAACTCTTTTTTTTTTTTTTACATAGGACAGCTGAGATTAATGATGAAATAAATCTCTATACATCTGTGTAATGTTTTAATTTTTTGAGCAGAATTATGTTGCAACAGTGCGACATATTTTGTTTTGAGTGTCAAAAACAATCTTTTTTAACGTCTCTATAAAAGTTATTAGTACATGCACGTACATAAGTATAATTATAAATGTAATTATTCGAACGTGAATAAATGAGAAATATCATGTATATTATCTTATTGTGCATGTTTAAAAAAAAAAAAATACCATTGTGATGATACAATATATTATGTGATCATCAGTGGCGGCTCGTGAGGTTCACATAAGGTGGTGCATAAATAATTTGTAAGATACCTATGTAGGTGGGTAAAAAAAATATTAATTTTGTTATAGGTAATCTCACGGTAAAATAAAAATAATTTAGAAAAAAAACTTAATAAGTATGAAACTTGAACAAAGTCTTTTTTCCACAATTGAGGCGATAAAAATAAAATCGGTGCTCACATTGATAATGCTCCAAATGACCACGTATTACTAACCGACGTGTCTACACATGAAGCTAATTTTTGTACAGCCGTCCGGAGCACAACTATGTGTTTACCTACTCTGCTAATTATTTAATCGCTAATAGACACACTTCTCAACATAAAAAGCTGTACAATTTTTTTTTTAGTAAATATTTTTGTTAAATACAGATTTTGTTCATAATAACCAATTATAATTTACTATAGGAATTAAATAATTTTTTATATATATTTATTTTAGGTGGTCCTCATTCTCCTTTGCATCATAGCATGAGCCGTCATTACTGGCCATTATAAGTATTTTGCAATATTCACTATCATATATATATAGTAGAAAATATTTAAAGGTTAGATTATACTTATAGGTTATCAATACTCGATCATGAAAATTTCCTTTGAAGATAAATTTTCTACTAACGTCCTTTTTTTTATTACATTTTAGCATATAGTAAACGTCATTAAGCCACGTAGTTGCAGTTTAATATATAAATATATATTAGCAGAGAAGCCTTACATGGACATTATACGTGTTAAAAACAATTGTTCATAATCAATATATTTTACTATAATTTTCTATATTAATTACTAACTCTCTCAGTTAATAAAATAAGTTTAATAACTTTTATTTAAATCTTTTGTGTGAATTATACACTTGCCTTTACCACGACGATTATTGTTTTTTATTACAGTATAAGTATTGCATTTATAACATGCGCCTGTAACAATAATAATATGAAAACGTATTATATTAAGTTGTTGACTAAGTTAATAATACTATACGCATACTTCATAAATATAAATATACATACAGACTTATTTAAATTATTTGCAATTATTTAAAGATTTTTAACTATTTCAGAAAATTAAACTTGACTATGGTATCCTAGAGTTTATTCGATAAAATATTAATTACTTCCATTATGTATAAGTACGCTATAGCTGCAAATGAAAGAATTCTGAAAAAAATTCAAATTACTAACATGTGTACTTTGTGGTCTACTTCGCTCTATCACAGTACATTCAACACTTCTAAGTAAGCAAAAAGTAATGCAATTATACTAATCTTCAGTATAAGATATAGTTTTGCTGCCGTTAAATTTTATCAAACCATTAACTATTGTATTTTATATCTATTATTAAAACGAACTGAATAATTTTATAGTTCCTATATTCGTTCCTTGATGAAATATGTATATTAAAAACATTTTGAAATGCCCAAGAGAGTAAATTTGATTTGAATCACCAATGTGAAAAAATTATTATTCTTCAACAATCATGAGATCGTTTACCTCGGATGGGTATTGATTGGTTGCCACAACTACCAACGCTATTTTGTTGAAAAAATATATTTATTTAGTAAACAAATTATGTGGCACCTACACAAATTAAATTATTCATTTTAAATATGAAAACAAAATAGCGATGACATATATACCTTATTTCGTGGTTAACATGTTTCATGTTCATACACATATGCTAAATCGTAGTATTTTAATATAAGGCATTATACAGTTATTTTGTAACGATATATATTTTAAACAAAAATTCTTATTTGAATTAACAAAATTTAGTATTATTAAATATATATGTATAAGCATTAAAATGATTAAAAAAAATTAAATTCTGATAAACATTTTATTCGGTGACATGTAAAATAATTTGGATAAGGTACTGCAGATAACTTTAATAAAAAAAAATATGATGTTATATAAATATAATATTAATATAATATATATATATATATATATATAGTTATATAAATTTGGTCAATACTATAAGTCCTCTTGAGGTGAATTTGTATTGTTCTAACAAATATTTAGTTATCATAAAATTAATGTCTTTGAGACGTTTTATTCGAAATTGAAAAAAACACAATACTAACAGACAAGTATATTTTATGTGAATAAAATATTTATTGTGAGATATATCTAGAATAGTAATATTGATTGAAAAATGTTGTACGTCTATATTTAAAATTTTAATATTAAAGTTAGTAAGGCTGTTACATGTAACATTAAAAATAATTAGACCGTTACATTTTTAAAAAATAAATACATAACTATAATCTAACGCGTGAATAATAATATTGAAAATGTGTTTCATCGAAATTGTTAAAGGGAAAAAAAAATTATATCTTAAAGCCTGTTTTTATTATGATAATAGTTATACCTTATAATTTAATACATCGATTTAATACTTATCTATCTAGAAGTTTACGAGAGTTATTGACAAACGACATATTTGTCAGACCAAAAGATAGGTAAACATTAATCTCTTTCATCGTTATAGTTTATATAATTTTGATGGTGGAATACATAATGATGAACGAGTACATAATGATTTTTTAATAATAAATAGATACCATTTAAATAACAACCATAATTGAATATTTTCATACTAAAATTTTTAGAGTCATAGCTAATAATGAAAACGTACATTTCTATGGGAATGAACCTTCAACATTTTCAACTTATACTTTTATTTTACGAGGCCCTACAAAGTGCGAGGCTTTTGAAATTGCTCGGTTACACCCTTTTACGACGATAACTTGCCATGAAATTCTGAGGCACTTCATAATTTCGCTCTGAGACGAGTACAATTCAATGCGCAAGTAACATTCAAACCACAGTTTTGATACTAAAGGACTCAACACAAATAACGCGATTCGAAAAATGTTATATAATGAAATCCAAGCGCACGTTTATATTTGATGCAATACATTTAAATAGTTTAGCGGACTCTTCTATATGAATATGTTTATATATGTAATACTAAGTTAACCAAATTGATATAAAAACTATAAAAAAATAACCTGGTAAACATGTCATCACACACGAACTAAAAGTTTACGATACCTACGATAAATCAATAGGATAAGAAGTTTTCAGTCAAGTCCTTATTTGATTAAATTATTAATACATAACCTATTTACCAGCGAAAAACTTCCTGACCTTTTTTATGTATATTTAATAAATTTAAGTATTATATTTTAGTTGTAATTTTACAAACAAAGATAATAAAAAAATGAAAAAATAAAAAACTTTACATCACATATGTCCCGGCTATATGTTATGTAAAAAAAAAAAGGTTGCAGTCACTAAAAAACAAAACAAATTAACTATCTTCACCTTTATTATTTTTATTTTTAATACAGTAACCTGATGTATTATCTAGCACAAACTGTGTTACTTAAAATTAATATTTTTTACTAACTATTCAGTACTTCGATAGCGAAATTGTATTGATTGCATAATATAATTAAAATTATAAATTCGAATTACTAATTAAAATTTACTGCGTGTCTCACGATGTTTTGGTAATTATTATAAGCCAGTACAAAAACTCAAGTTGTATCTAGAATTTTTTTTTTTATTCAAGGAAAATATGAAAATTCTATTACTTAAACTGATAAAACATCAACGTATAAGAAATATAATTTCTACCGTTTTTACATTTCCACGATAATTTACTAATTGCTATATAAATTTGTTAATCCTTGCAGGACACTTTGTCCATCATATGAATCTTTACACACAATTGTAATATATATCTATATTTGGTGGGTAAGTATACACAGTAAGCTCAATGAGCTATATACAATTAGATTTGGATTATAAAAACAACAATATTATTTAAATTTTCCATTGAATTATATTATTTTCAGATAACGCCGTTCGGTATAGTAATTCAAATATTTTTTATTTTATTTTATTTTTTTATTTTTTATTTTAATTAAGGCATTCCTAGCTAGAGTAGCTATCTAAGCCTATAGTATATTATATATCTAAGCCTCAGTATACTGATTTATACAAATTTTTACAGTTTTAAAATATTTTTTATAAAACATAACGCCATTGCTGGTTAACGAGTTCTACTACAACCTGGCAACAATTTTTGATTTAAACCTTTCTAGGTTATGCAAATATAAAAAAAAGTTTATCAAATCGATATAGTATTATACCATCATCTATATTTATAACCTGTGGACACATAGCCATGTTCATACTTATACAAGTATTAATAATATGTATATACATAGAAGTGCGGTAAGTACGGAATGGACGAGTAGCTTAACCAATGCAAATAATTATCTGAAATACACGTGACCAATGTTTTCTTTCTTCCTTTTATCTCGACGTATAAGTGTATTCGTGAGAAATGAATATTCTACATGGTTGATTATACAAAATTCATTTGTAAATCGAGTTGCATTGTATTGGCGACGACTGACATGTGTTAAGAATCACTATTTGAGATGTTATGTTATATAATTAAATATTTTAATTTTTAAGAGCGGTTCTTTATGTGTTTTTCTTGTTTTTCTCAACAAATTAGTACTACACCGATTTTTTTTTTTTGAACTTGAAGTTTACTTGATTACTGAGGACCTTGGATGTTTCTAAAATAAAATTACTGTAACCCTTATTGGATTAGCACTTACCTAATACCGTATAAGTACTTGAACTAAGAAGTGTATATTTACGGAATGGCGTACAACTAAAAATTAGGATGATTATGATCAATAAAATGTAATATGTAAACTAACGAGGAGAACTTTAGGATCGAATGACATTGTATAATATTAAAACGTACTACGATGAACACGATCTAAAAACCACGGAGAATTCGGTCTTAGTATATTGGAGGCGCGCAGTTTTTTCGTTAATTCAACATTTAAAAAATACACGAGATCATTATCGACCGGACGATTCCATCGGAAACATAATTTTATAATAATAACGGGTCAATAACGTGTAATTTGAAATATACTATGTATGTAATGTTTGAAAAACAAAAGAATAAAAATCAATTTACGCGCTTTAGTAAAGTTAGAGCAATAAAGAATTAAAGCACTATGTTGTATATATTATATTTGACTTTAACCGTGTAAACGGGACTCGCGTGCAGTATAATAACGTGTGAAGTATGTATGAAAAAAGGATTTTCCGTAAAAAAAAAATCCACCGACTAGGACGACGGGTAAACGGAACGCAGAATACGAAAAGGTTACATTATATCAACAGGGGTAGGATAGTCTTCAAAGAGAGATCAAGTGATGAGCGGGAAGATAGTATTATGGACAGTGGAAGGGAATGGAGGAGAAAAAAAATGCCATTCGACACTTTTGTTGATTACGCTGCGTGTCAGCAATAATGTATTATACACGTAATGATATGCTTGCGTATGGTTACTATTTTCAATATGAATCGTTGAGCGATTCGCGAACACGGTGGCGACGGCGTTGACACGCGCGCGCGAGTGGAGGAAAAGCTTCAGGTCACCAGGTCGCATCAGTAGTTCAGCTTCATTGTCTGAAGCGCGACGTAAAACGGTTGGGCGGAAAAAGAAAGGAAAAAAAAATGTCTACGATCCAGGCACACATGCCGTACACCGTATACACGTTAATTTATAATACTAAGCACAACAACGACGTGCAGCCATTAAACTAACTACGAAAATAGTCGATATTATTTGTTTATATTTTATGAATTTAGAACATTTCACAATCTGTACGCGCACGGTACACAAAAGCATAAATTATACAGTTGAAATACCGACAGTGATATCACAGTAATAATGAACATTTTGCATTAAAATTCTGTAAGACCATGAGAAATTTTTTTAGCGTACGGATATTGAATGAAAAAGGTTTATGATTGAAAACGAGAATCAAAATGTCCAAATTACGTTTCTCCGAAGAGTAATTTTACACGCGCTTCAGTGATCGACTTAGCAAAATTAAAGTAGGGGGACTCTGTTAACTTTTAAAAAAAGAGCGTCCCCATCACTTGTTAAACGCTACTAAGCCGTGGGGGCTACGCCCCCACACCCCCTATACCCCTCTTTAAATCATATGAAAAATATTTATAAATAATCAAACTAGAAAAAAATTACTATAAATATTATATTTTATATTTTAGATATAACTAATATTTGTTTATAATGTGGAAAAAATTTTTTGTGGCACAATTTGTAGTGATGATTTAAGAAAATTTGTTAAATATCTTAATAATTACTAAGAATCTAAGGTAAGAAAAATTATTATGATGTTATCACGTGCATTTTGATAAAAAATCAGAATGATGCAGCGTCCCCTGCGTTCCCCTTAAAAATAAAAGTAGGGGTACGCTAAAATTTCTGAAAAATTAGTTGGGGTACTCCGTCCCCCTGCGTCTCCCCCAAGTCGAGCACTGACGCGCTTCGCCTCCTGTCCGCGTATACGAGTACAACTTAAACCGTGATCGTGCGTGCATTATTGCGCCCTCGGGAAAAGCTGCGGCGGGATGGTGAGGCGAATCGCGTATTTTTGTGATTCAATTGATCACGCGTCCAACGTGTGACGAAGATTTATGATGTTTATCGAATAACAAGCTGATATCCAGGGACGGCGCTGGACGATGCGCAGGTATGCACGTACACTCGCGGCTTACCGGGTCTCACGTGGAGTCACTAACTCTGCTGGCGCAACTCGCGTTACGCAACACGACGAAACGTTCGGGTTTTCACTGGTCGGCCCCGCGACGGACGCGGATGATTCGTTCGACCGGACGCAATAAAGAATTCATCAAGTGACTGGGCCCGTCGCGAAAAGTCTTTCGCGGCACACGAGGGGAGGGGGGAGGCTCAGGGCTACTCGCTAACACGCGGCACCGGCACTCGGCGACGGGATTACACGATTGGCCCGCGTACCATCGCGATTGCTACGGGTTCCACACGCTGCACGCGTGGTCCGACGGTTACAAGAATATCGCCGCAACGGCAACGGTCACGCGAACACGGCACGATGATCGCGTCATGGGTTCAGGAGGTGGCGACCGGTGAAGACGCGCGCGTACCCGAGGGATACCGGACGGACGGACGGACGGACAGGCCATTATTACCTGTACAGGTGTGCGTGTGCCGGGGCAGAGCCGTTGCCGCTACCGTTGCTGCTTGCTGCTGCTGCTGCCGCTGCTGCCGCTGCTGCCACCGCCTCCTCCGCCGCCGCCCGTCCACCGCCGCCTCCGTGGTCGTCGTGTCGGTGTGAACGCGTGTCGGCTTTCTCACGTCAGACCTCTGCAGCACAGACTGTCGGTCCGTCTGCGCCCGTCGCTGCCGTATGACATGTTTGGCGGGCGGCCGGGCCGATGGTCGTGTGAGCGCACGGCTGTCGTCGACGGGGTACGGGCGGTGATGCGAACGCGCACACTAGTGTGACTGCGGCCTGGCCCAAGCGCTTGTGGGTGCCGCCAACGCCGTGCGGACGCGCTGTCCCGCCGCCAACGCCGCTACCGCCGCCGCCGCCGCCGCCGCCACCACCACCACCGCCGCCCGTCCACCCGTCCACCAGCGACCGTTCCGTAGCGGTGGCGGTTCAGCCCCCCGATCGATGGGGTTCCTCGGTCGTCACACCAGAGTTCGCCCCGGTCGCACTTCACTCGCCGTCACTCCTTCACCGCCTCACGCGGCCACGACACCCTGCCGAACCGCACCAACGTCCGTCGACCCACCAGTGCAGCCAACCGTGCGCGACACGATCGTCTCGTCCCGCTCATTATATCTCTCCCGTACCGTTATTGTGCACGGTTGTTGGTCACCAAAGTTTTGTTCTTTTTATTTAGTTTCCTCTCTTGGCAAACGTGTTGACGCGATGCCGTGTCGCCGCCACCGGGATGACGACAGCTACAGCCCCCGCAGACTTTGGGGCCCATTCTCTCGACGTTCACATGATAAATTACAGCCATAAGACCGCGTACGTTTTCTTTGTACCGTGACCACGGTCATAAAATGAAATATATATGTATGTATACTAGGATCACGAAACGATGGCCTGCAGGACGATTAGGACGTATAAAACCGATAAATTGTTCTCCTTAAATCGTTGCATAACGTTTGAACGAACGGGATATTTCATTGCTATAGAACTGAAATGTACACGGAGTAGAATATTTAATCGTTTGAAATGTCTAGCTATACTCTGACGCTGAGGTGATTCTTATTATCGTGTAGTAGGGCATACTTGTGGTCCAGATTTACAATTTTTATAGCAACAAGCAAAATAATTAAACGAGATGTAGAGAGAAAATAATAAAAGTAATGATAACAAAAGATAAAAAATATAAAATAATAATTCATTATAATATACTTATTAGAAAATATTTTTGAAATTTCAGGATACTAAAGTGCAATAAGCAACGAGGGAATTTAATAAATGGTTTTATTTGATTAGGTTTTTGTATTCTTTCACATCAAAATTAATTATATTTTCATTATAGCTTCAATTTTATGACGAAACGTTCGTACATACGTAAATTTATTTTTTATTTTTAATTAAAAAAATCAAATGAAATGTCGGTCTTCGGAACTATTATATTATAGCATGTTAAATGCATACGCCTACTTTGAATATCGATGTCCCGTAAGAATTTTCCGGATTCCTAATGCCGGCCCTTGGATATTTATTAGTCGGTTGCCCCTGGTGCTCACTCGTGATTTCGCCCACGTTATGTTAAATGTCATAAATATTGAATTGTTGTGTCCGACTCGATTTACGAACAAAGCTCCGGGCATAGACGAACAGTTTCGCAGTACCAAAATAAGTACCCAAACCGAAATGTCTCTTCCGTCCACTCTCCTCTGCTTGGTTAACACGAATTAATAATAATGTCGAACGACCGCTAAGGATTAATATTATTGCCGATTAATGTTAGCGGGTGTACGACGTGAATTTCGTAACCGTCGGTTCGGGGTGCCTACGGCTGATTACAGGGACACTTTCTACTGGCACGACTTGAAAACGCACTGGACCATGGTACGGTGGTTATAGTTGTCACCAAAGGGTTCGCGGAGGAAATCGCCTGAGTCTTGATGTTTGACAAGATTCCCAGCGACGGGCCGAGTATTATTTGTTAATTTCGTTCTTATTTTTTGTACGTTCACTCGGATGAACTAATATACTTGTAGGCTTACATAAAATACGAGAATTCAAACGTTCAAGCATAAGCTTTCTAAAATTTATAAAATTATATATTCATGACCGATTTTGTTAGTGACATTAATATAGGCAAAGTTATTTTTCACCACCTTAAGTCAATCAACTTAATCAACTTTACTGTTCATTTTTTTTTTTTTTTTTGCTCAATTATTAAATTTTTACCATCAAAATGACTGATACATGACAGGGATAATTTGATAATACGGTCGAATACAAAAACGATTATGAAAAAACCAACGAAAGGTCATCCATCCATCATCCATAACGCTCGAAAGTTATTGAATTTTCATATTTTTATCGTCCATTACTTGATAAGCTACAAATCTCAATTTGTAATGATATATTTTACTTATGCATTTTTTGGTCATGTTATAATTTTTTTATTTCAATTATACACACTTTCACGTATTTTATCGATTTTTTTTTTTTACATATTTATAAATATTTATAAATTGATATTCCTGATCATTCCATTTAAAAAATAATAAAACCTTAAGGGACTTTAATATAGTGTTTAATGCATATTCTAACTGCGTTCTAAGTGTATTGAAGTGTTATAAGTTTTCATGTACCTACTTCAGTAGTACACAACTAATATTAAATAAATATTTTAAGCAAAAGTTAACCAGAGATATTACAGATATCTGGAAATTGATGAATAAGTGCGTAAAGTTAATTGGCCAAAAAGAACGAAATTTTTTGGAAAAAGCCCGATCCATTAAATTATAGTTAAGAATCTTGTAACTTGTTATGCCTTCCATCCTTTCAGTGTTGTCAGGTCTTTCGTAATAACTAACAATTGACACGTGTTACTATTGTGTATTATGTAAATATAATGTATTTATTATGTGATCGATTGTTTTCTTCCTTTCGTTATTTTATTATTATGCTAAAGATAATTTTTTTTTTTTATATAGCTTAAAGAATCTTTACGATATTAGTATGAACGTTTTTAAGGAAAAAAAATAGAATCAGTTAGAGTTTAGTACTCTAAATGTCTACTAAGTCTGAGTACTGTGGGTGTATAAAAATTGATACGTAGGGAATTAATTTTACATTCGCACCAAAAATATTGGTGGATTTCAAATGCAGTTTTTTATAGTACAAGAATTTACTATAAAATCAAAGGTATTTCGTACGCGAGAATCCATAACGAAGTTATTTAATTAGTGAAATGTTATATATTTTAAGGTATGTCAATTTCACTTTTCAGTTTATAGGTTGTTTTTAATATGATTTGTCGACTGCAGGAAAACTTAGAAAACGCAGAAGAAAGTATTCAGTTACGAGGCTTCCAATTATTCGCATTTTTTATTTAATTTATACTGTTTCTGTTCTTGCCTATATAATAAACAAATAATTTCCGAATAATAATAAACATGTCTTATCAGTACATTAACTTTCGAGATGTAAATTCATCTGCAAGACAACTTTGTCGTCCAAGGCATTTTATTACATTGGCTTTCATCAAACTCGCCTTGATGTAACGTGTAGCCCTAAAGTATAATTGTCTAACTTAAAATATAGTTAATAGGTAGCATTTAAATTATGGTGTAAAATAAATTCGAAAAATATTTTAACATTTTAATAGCCTTAAAGTTTTAAAGTGTAAAATTTAAATTGAATGTATAGTTAGAATGAAACAATTTTCTTTGCATTTTTTATTTCACATTTCATCTTTAAAATGAAGTTCTTATTTTTTAGATTTTTTCAATTTAACCATTAATTTTATCATAACAACATTTATATGTTTATAGTAATGTATTATGGATGTCTGCAGAAAGTGCATGAGTTAAAACCGTTAATATTAAACTTGAAGTTTATTAAAGATTACAACTTTTAAAGCACTCTAAGCCAATTTAATAAAAAACTTAATATATTCATAAATGATTACTAGATACACACCATATAATCTAAAATATGAATAGCTAGTTAATATACAATAATAGAATTTACCTAAAAAGATAATAAATCATGATTCTCTTTTTCTTCGTGTTATATCTTCAGCAATACGTTTTTTTTCTATTTTGCTTACAATGGTAATATTTTAAAATAATTTCAAATTTTATCTAATATACGCAGTCATCAGTTCGAACTCAGCTTAGTGCAAAAAACATTTTGTAGAATTAATTTTGTAGCCTCTTCCCTGCTATCGAACTAGTCACTTTACTCTATATTGCTTCCCATTGGACCAAATCCACTAGGAGTGAAGTTTATACTTTTAATAATTTTCTATTTAGAGAAAAGAGTATAATGCTACACTGCATTTTATCTCTCCCGAATGAAAAAGATATCGACAAAGACCTATGATGGTCGTTTCTATAGAAAAATAAGTTATCTTAATATTCGGCTTATATTTTTTTTACATTTGACACTACGGTTAAGTATAAATATTTATAATAATTTATAAATTTTAATAAATTGAACGTAAAGATCACACAGCAAGTGAATATTTGATTTGTATGATAATTTTGACGGCCTTATAAATTTTTTTGTATAGTTTTGAAAACATGGGTATTCTCGTGGGGGGGGAGGTATGGGCAATGTATGCCCCCAAGGTTCTTTATTTTCTTACATATAAGTAGTACACGTTTTATCTATTTTTGATGTGTGTTTTCAATATTAATTAGTTATTATTTTTATTTATTTTTTTTTGTTTACGGCTCATTTTGTAACCATTTTTTTTATCCCCCTCCATTTTGTGAAGGATTTGGCCTCTGTTTGAAAATTATTATGATTACTGTGGCTTAATAGTTGCGCACTATACAGTGGGATTTGACAAATTTACACATAAGTTGTTTGGTTAAATGTGGGGTCGTTATCAAACTTATTTAAACCGATCTAAACGTAAATTATTCAAAGTACCTACGTATAATACCCGATTGATTATACTTAATTATAATTTCCTCTACGTTTTTTCAGAGTTAAATGAAATTTCGTATTTTAAATAAATTAGCGTCATTTAAAGTTTAAAGTTTAAAGTTAAGATAAGAGGTTTGTCGGGTGATGCATGTTGTGTAATACATCAAAATCTATAAATCAATATGTTTAGTCCATCCAAGACAGCGAGGATTTAATAATTCAAATAAATCCCTTCTTCATTGTTTTTTTTAACTACTATAATATATGTATAGTAACTTAAAAGTTGGTGTTAATATTTTAACTGTAAATATTATCATAAAACCGTATTATTGTTCCAATAACTAGCGAAAAAATGACTTAGTATTATTTAAATGCATTGTACTATAAATTTATGATCCATTAGTTTGAATATTATTAAAAGTATAAGAGTAATTGTGTAATAATTATAATATATTAATCTTTTTAATTCTGTACGAGAATTTGTTCTACAGGACCGTACGATCGTTTTATTTTGCGATATACTTAACAATCTTATGTACGTATATAATGGTGTGATATAATTATTATAAAAATAATTTAAAATTTCTACCAATCATTTTTGTCATTTCTGTTTAATCATGTGGAAAGTGGAAAATTATTACATTTATATGGGTTTTTAAACAAATGTTAAATAAACAGTTATTATTGAAAACATTTCCTATAAAGTTTTGAGTTTGGCCAGTTTGACTAACAATGCACTTATTCTATTATTTTCAACGGTCTTATACTCGTAGGTTTTGTTGTTATGGTAACCATTATTACAGAATACTGTTTAATAAAGAAAAAATATATATTTTCTTTAACTGTCATAGAACACAGTTTTATGAGTAGCATATATCATATTATTTAGATGATAGGTGTATGAATCAAAAATTATATAAAAAATATTGATTCAGTTCATACACAATACCAAATATTTACAAGTGTTGTATTCAAGTAATAAAAAATATTTCTGACATAAAACTTTACGTTATAATCGACATTTGTTAAAAAAAAGAATTATATATAGATACTAACGTTTTTAGTTGGCACTAAAACAAATATTTTCTTTAATAGAAAGCACATATGATATTATTTATGGATTTATACAGATAAAAATTAGTTGGAAATGTTGACCTAAAAATTTAATCAAGTCTTATAAAAATTATTTGTCTTGGAATTTTAGTAATTCATTTCGAAAAATGAACAATCATGATGTAGCGCAGGCTTTTTTTTTTTGATTTATACTTAAAACTTCAAAAGTTGTAAATTTTTATAACTTGATTATTCTTTACATAAATTTAAATTTTTTTTAAAAACTTATTTTTTCGTATAAAACAACAATTTTCATTTTATCAAAGTTATATATCGTTGCAGCTTATAATCTCATTTGAAAGTTGTAACATTGATTATGAATACTATTTATAATCAATGATTGTAGTATAAAACAACCGTCATCGTTGTTGATAGTCGCCACCTGCTTGTCTACAGTAGTGTCTATTATATATTGTAGTTTAAGGCCAAAATATATTTATTAAATACCATAATTATTTTAATCTTAAAAGATTTGAAGTTTACAATAAAAAATCTTATCTCTGTTGAAAAAAAAAAAATACGTGACGATATTTGAAAAAGTATTAGGTAAAGTATTAGTATTATTTTTAAATTATAGTTGTTCGAGTTAACTAATATTTTTTTCTTGAGACATAAATTAAAAAAACACATTTTCATTTTCATTTAAAGCTAGAAAAACCATTCAACATGTGTACTGATTATTATGGACAATGTGTATTCTGTTCGGTACTTTAGTTTTTTCTACCAAGAGTCTGCATTTTGGCAACCGTAAAACAACGATTACAATTTGATTTTACTATATTGTATAGGTATTAAAAGAACCTATAGAACTCTTAATATTGTTTAAATAAAAATTCCCATTATCAGCAACAATTCATATATATTTAACGTCCAATCAATTATCAAAATAATTTTAATTTTACCATTGATTACTATTATTTTAAATGATTAATTAAACAAAATAATTTTTTGATTTCAATTTACACGAGGAGTTGAAATTAGGCATAATATCTTCTTCGTGATGTAATCTACCATTTAAAAGAAACCGTATGACGATTCGGAGATTACCGGTGCCTAACAAAATACCATACTATATGGTCCATATAAGACCGGGGCTATACACGGCGTTTTCCGCCGCGTTTCGAACGCGGCGTATTCTGCGGCGTTTTCCGTCGGAGTCAAAACTCATGGTTTTATATTGAAGTAGCTATACACGACGGATTTAATACGCCGCGTTTCGATCCGCGGCGTAAAACGCCGGTCGGCTTGCGTTTTGGCGGACGAACGCCGGAATAATAAAAACGCAAACTCCTAATTTTATATTGTTTTAAATTAGGGTGGGCTATACTGGTGACGGAAAACGTCGCGTTTGTACCATAATTTTATTGTGACTATAATTTTACGTGAATATTCAATATTTTTTAAATTTGCTTCAATTACTTACCTACTCAATAAATAATAAATTATATATTTCATATTTAAAAAGTATCATTTAAGTGAATAGGTACATTATTTTAATTAATAATTGGTGTTTATAAATTCTGGTTGGTTACCTTATTTTAATTTATGGGAGTATAATTATGTTTTGTTAAAGAATAATTTTGTAAATAACAATCGTAAAAAAGTTCAATTTGTAGTGTCATCAAAATAGCGGTAAGTATATAAAACTGCATTGAAGCCTTCTCCCATTCTCCCCCCTGACCAAAAACTTGCAAATTGGGTACGTAACGTAAGAAGAATTCCCCAATTATTGGGCAAAAAAATTTTTCTGGAAATCGTCGCAAGTCTTCGTATATTATATTGAATTGGCCCTTTTCTACCCTCTTTTTCCCGTAGGGATGTACCGCAAACCTCCTCTTTAAATATGTCTCTCCTTCTTCTTCCAATGCCTCATTTATGGCAATTATTAGCGCTGGTGTAATTTTCGGCATAATGTAAATTGTAAACACAAAACAGTAAACCTTGTCCTACGAACTGACTACTGTAAATGGTCGATCGATGAGTGTCTACTGTCTAATAATCTAATGTCTATTATTAATTTGTGCTATTCGAAAGCGATACTGCAATATTTATACTATTAATACAATAATTATGGGGTTTACCATTTTTTTTAGATATTGTACAGATATCTGCGGCGGAATACGCTCGACGGATACGCCTTGTATAGCTAGTCCGTCGGAAAACGCAGTGGAAAACGCCGTGTATAGCCCCAACCTAATAGTTATATATAATATATACTATTATATACTAGCTGACTCAGCTAAGATTGTCTGCCGTATAAATTATAAAATAAATCGAACGTAAGTTTAAATCGAATGTGAAATATTTAATTTGAACCTGAAAGCGAGCTGTTGTTGTGTGTCGCAGTTCTGTTTTAGGAATCTTTCAGGTTCGATTTTGAATGCAGCAGTACAGTACGGGGCTTATTATCTTAAATACGACGACAATGGATACAACTTATTCATCGTTAAGGATAGATTCCATGTAGATATCGAGCAAATATGTAAAGTTTTGATCTTGTTTGGCGTTGCGCCATGGAAAAATGGTATTTCCGAGCTCGGGTATGATGACGGTCCATTCTGTAATGAAGATCAAACGGATATGTGGGGATGGGATCTATGACAGAAAAAGGAATGGAGCGCTGTAGACGATGACCGCTCGTTGGTAAAAAATACGCGCTGGCCGTTTACAAGATGGACAGCTAGACGAATAACTGCTAGGTCCCGTTCATGAATAAGGGAACCAAAGGTCCCTAGGGAACCTACATTGGAGGGAAGCTCATTGGAGCTGATGTACCGGCGAATTTGGTAGCGCAATATTTCATCGTCATTCGATCGAGGAGCATTTACATCGATATTCTGAATTTGAAATATAGCTACATCGTAGCCTTTATTCACATACTTACAAATGTATTTGATGGATTTCACCGAACTGCAGAACTCAACATTAATATGATTATTGAATGTTCTGTTCAGCAGAGGCGAACATGGTACACGATGGGTGCAACGATTGTCCCTATCAATATCTGCTTTGTTGATATTTCTTGTGAACCACCATTTTCAGTATTTCTTCGACGATATATTAGATACCCGTCGACATTTGTGATCGTGTCGTTAGTGAAATCTTTAGGAAAACGATTTGTACTTTTTCCACCTGTCATGCAAAGCGATAAACGATTCAGATCTCCGTATGAGCCATGAATCATGTTTGTGGTGACAATATCGAACAGTAGTTGATCAAAAGACAGGATTTCCGTGGAAATCACACTATCGATTTCTTTAGGACGTATTTTGTTAACTAACCAAATAATAATATGTACTCGAGGTAATTCTCACTTTTGTCAATCAACTGATGACATCTATGTGGAACCGAAAACGTGTAATTTTGTAATAAAGCTCTTTAAAAACTAAAATTATTGTTTGAACGCACGTGTTGTAATATCATGTCGATGCATTGATTTTCGGATTGGCAAAACAAAGTTGTAATCTCCTGCTAGGTACTTTGGATGATATGTAAACATTGATTATACGTAAGTGGAACAGAGTAATAGGGAAAAAATTTCACAAATTATCGTCCGCACGTGTTTAGTGACCTACTCCACACATCCATACTTTATATTTATATTTATATTTTAGTTAGAAAACTTCGATAGTTCGATACACTCAATTTTTCTAAGAAATATTCTGATTTAGAATTTAAAATTTAAATACATATTATTATAAAATTTATTGTATTTTAAAATTATTACTATAGAACATACTTGGTAAAAATAATAAAAATGTTTCTACAACACACTAATTGCCCAAAACAATTATGATTGAACGATAAAAATGATTTTTTGTTTTCATCGATTATTTATAGAAATGAATATTTCAATGTTCCACGCTATATTTTTACAAAAAAATCATGTCTAATTTTAATTAAAGAAAATAAATTTGCCTACATTGCAAGTAATATTTAGTAATACCTGGAACACTGATATTATGTATTTCCTCATTAAAATTTAGTATGGAAAATTTGAAGTACTATTTGATCACGCAATATAACAATTATTGGTAATATTTATCAACGATTAGTAGACAACAATTCAATATAGTTAGCAAGTTTGGTAGTCGTTGAGTGTAGTTTACCTTGCTTATTGAGAATATTCAAGTTTTGTAAATTATTTGTGTTTAGTGTATACCTACAATAAGAATGTTATGTTCCTACTGTTAGGTGTTCATGTTTTCCTTAGACACTGATACACTCAGTCGGAGAAGATTTGTTTTAGATTTTTATTAAACTTTTTAGATTCTGAACGGAGTGATTGATTTTATAATGATGTGTGTTTTTTTTTTTTTTTTTTTTGTGTCTGTCGACACGTTTTGGGGCAGTAAAAATGCTTCGATTGCCTTATGTAGCAACTTTTCTGAAAGGAAAGTGAATCTATTTGGTACTTTGGGGGGTCAAAAGTTAAAAATTTTCATTATTTTTTAAATGCGACGGGAAAAACCATAAAAAAATTTGGGAAAAACGGGAGTTTTTACGCAAAACCAGTTTTCGACATAATCAAATTTTTTATTTTGCTATAACTCAAAAACTAATCAATGTAAATACTTGAAATTTTCACCAAATGTTTAGATTAGCGTTCTCTATACACCATTAAATTTTCAAAGTATTTTGACTTTTATTAGGCTATTTATAGACAATTGAAATTTTAAATTTTTTTAAGTATTTTTTTTTTAAATAACGATAAAATTTTTTTGGCTGCCCAGAAAATCTTGAAAATTTAATACAAGGTTTCTTATAAGTTGTTCCTTAACTGATAAAAAAAAATCTAAAATCGTAAGTCACAATTTTTTTTTATAAGTGCTCAAAGTTCCAATTTATACGAAATATGTAAAAATCACGATAATTTGCAAGTTATTTTGTAGATAAAAATTCATAAAATTTTTTCTGTTCATACTTAAGGTTCAAAATTTTAACACTAGGTTATCTATAAGTTACTCTACAAAAATCTTTAAAAAAATTTCTTCCGGACTTAGAGGAAAAAATGTTATAACTGTTTGAAATTTAAATATTTACGAAATTGCATAAAATAACGATTTATTCTCGAACGATTTTTAATATTTGTTATAATTCAAAAATTATAAGTCGCAGATTTTTGAAATTTCTACCAGCTGTTAAGATTGATATTTCTTTTATGTCATATTTTTTTCAAAATATTATATTGATTTTTAAGCCACTTATAGGCATTTAAAATATTCGATTTTTTTAAATTTTTTTTTTATAATCGGTGATAAAAAAAATTTGGCTCGTACAAAATACTTGAAAATTTAATAGAAGATTCCACAGAAGTAGTTCTTAATGTCATTCAAAAATTATTAAAATCCATAGGCACAATTTTTTTTATAAGCGTTTGAACAGCGAATATTAACAAAAAATTACATGTAAAATATAATATAATGTATAATATTCTAGACTGACAAAGATATCGGTTTTTTTTTAAAATGCTCTAACTCAAAAACAAAAAACCACAACAACTTGAAATTTTCACCAAATCTTTATATTGACGTTTTCTATACATGGTTAAGTTTTCAAAGTATTTTGAAATATTTTGACTTATTTATAGACAATTTAAATTTTCGATTTTTCTAAATTTTTCGTTTTTAAACATCTATAAAATTTAATTGGCAGACCGAAAACTCTTGAAAATTTAATACAAGGTTTATAATAAGTTAAACTTATCGTAACTAAAAAATATCGGTGATCGGTTTACTCAAATTTTTTTTATATACCCTTAAAGCTCAAATTTGTATAAAATGTGTAAAAATCACGATAATTTGCAAGTTATTTTGTAGATAAAAATTCATAAAATTTTTTCTGTTCATACTTAAGGTTCAAAATTTTAACACTAGGTTATCTATAAGTTACTCTACAAAAATCTTTAAAAAAATTTCTTCCGGACTTAGAGGAAAAAATGTTATAACTGTTTGAAATTTAAATATTTACGAAATTGCATAAAATAACGATTTATTCTCGAACGATTTTTAATATTTGTTATAATTCAAAAATTATAAGTCGCAGATTTTTGAAATTTCTACCAGCTGTTAAGATTGATATTTCTTTTATGTCATATTTTTTTCAAAATATTATATTGATTTTTAAGCCACTTATAGGCATTTAAAATATTCGATTTTTTTAAATTTTTTTTTTATAATCGGTGATAAAAAAAATTTGGCTCGTACAAAATACTTGAAAATTTAATAGAAGATTCCACAGAAGTAGTTCTTAATGTCATTCAAAAATTATTAAAATCCATAGGCACAATTTTTTTTATAAGCGTTTGAACAGCGAATATTAACAAAAAATTACATGTAAAATATAATATAATGTATAATATTCTAGACTGACAAAGATATCGGTTTTTTTTTAAAATGCTCTAACTCAAAAACAAAAAACCACAACAACTTGAAATTTTCACCAAATCTTTATATTGACGTTTTCTATACATGGTTAAGTTTTCAAAGTATTTTGAAATATTTTGACTTATTTATAGACAATTTAAATTTTCGATTTTTCTAAATTTTTCGTTTTTAAACATCTATAAAATTTAATTGGCAGACCGAAAACTCTTGAAAATTTAATACAAGGTTTATAATAAGTTAAACTTATCGTAACTAAAAAATATCGGTGATCGGTTTACTCAAATTTTTTTTATATACCCTTAAAGCTCAAATTTGTATAAAATGTGTAAAAATCACGATAATTTGCAAGTTATTTTGTAGATAAAAATTCATAAAATTTTTTCTGTTCATACTTAAGGTTCAAAATTTTAACACTAGGTTATCTATAAGTTACTCTACAAAAATCTTTAAAAAAATTTCTTCCGGACTTAGAGGAAAAAATGTTATAACTGTTTGAAATTTAAATATTTACGAAATTGCATAAAATAACGATTTATTCTCGAACGATTTTTAATATTTGTTATAATTCAAAAATTATAAGTCGCAGATTTTTGAAATTTCTACCAGCTGTTAAGATTGGTATTTATTTTATGTAATATTTTTTTCAAAATATTATATTGATTTTTAAGCCACTTATAGGCATTTGAAATATTCGATTTTTTTACATTTTATTTTTATAATCGGTGATAAAAAAAATTTGACTCGTAAAAAATACTTGAATATTTAATAAAAGATTCCACAGAAGTAGTCCTTATTGTCATTCAAAAATTATTAAAATCCATAGGCACAATTTTTTTTTATAAGCGTTTGAACAGCGAATATTGACATAAAGTTACATGTAAAATATAATATAATGTATAATATTCTAGACTGACAAATGATATCGGTTTTTTTTAAAATGCCCTTACTCAAAAACGAAAAATCGCAACAACTTGAAATTATCATTAAATCTTTATATTGACGTTTTCTATACATGGTTAAAATTTCAAAGTATTTTGACATATTTTGACTTATTTATAGACAATTTAAATTTTCGGTTTTTCTAAATTTTTCGTTTAAAAATAAAATATACTTATATAATATTTATAAATAACATTGTATTATATTCTAGACTAACATATCATCTCCGTTCATAATCGTTTTTCGTATACAATGATACCTATCATTGAATTCAAATTTAACAAATCCATTATAATGACCTATCCTATGAAGAGTCGCAATCCACCCCCAAGTGTACAGCAGAGCGAGGCCCATCCGGTTCTTTTTTTTTTTTTATAATGACATTTTATTGTACAATTAATTTTGACAATTTTAATGGTGATATAAAAAGTAAATTAAAAATCCAGAATGATTAAAAATTATAGTAAGGAGATGATGATATTTTCATGCTGGGTCGAAAATAAACTAGGTACATTGAAGATAATATTATAGGAGTTAAAAATGGTCATTAAATTAGCGAGTTGAGTTGATAGTTTGGGACAGTTAAAAATGAGGTGAGTGATGTTACAGATAATAGGGTCGTTATGTTTTAGTTAATTTAATGTTGCCAAGTTAACGATCACTAATTAAATGTCTAACTAAATATGGTTTCCTGTTCCAATCCAATAGAGAAGTTATTTATTGTTTTATAAATTTATTTTTACATTATATAAAAAAAAAAAATAGAAAAAAAACACTAACATTTGGGAAAGTCAAAAATAAACGGAACGAACTTCATTAAAATAATAAACTATAAAATGTCTTTAAGTAAATAAGTAATATCGTATAATGAAAATTATTTTAAATAACCGAACCTAACTAATTTCGTCAATACTTATTTTATATTGTAACACTTAAAAATCGTGGGATTTTTATTAATTTAAATTTTTTTTTTTTTTTTTAACTACAATTATCTTGTATCCAATTTTCAAGACTTATTATCAAACCAAATTTATTTTATCGAAATTTTCGGAAAAAAGGCTTAGAAAACATGAATATTATGATTAATGAGTTATTAATTTTAGAAATAATATAGTATTTTATTAATAAAATCTATATTATTATATAATTATAATCATATAATAATATGATTTCAATTTCTATAACTATTGTGTATTTAAAATAATTTTATTTATAATTTATAGTAATTATTTAAGTCGCGTTTTTATGATTCAAAATCTCGCGCTAAAGAAAGTACTTGAATTTAAGAATGCAATAAGAACAGTCTTGCTTCAGAATATTCACCTAAGTTTTTCGAACTAATCTACTTCTATTCTGAATTCCATACTCGTACATCTATTTACGGCCCTACTCCCGTGACTCGTCGAGTAAAGTTGCAAGAATAAAGTTAATAATTTTTATAGGTATAAAATATTTTATTTAAAATTATGGTTGATGACATTGAACAATACTGCTATCGAAAGTGTTTGTTTATTATCCATGTGTAAAATCCATTTAGTTCTGTCAGTGTCCTGTGTTTTCGTTTCTTGACAAATAGACACAATTGCTAATTTTGCATACCTGCGCAGAAGTAAATGGGAAGCCATTGAATAGTTTACATTGTCTATTTATGTAATAAAACGTAATTTTTTAAATTTAAATACTATACAAGACTGAATAGTAACATTAAAAGATAATTGATAAATATTAAGAATTCATACATATATATTTATATACACAGTGGTTAAGTGGAGGGGGACGAAGGAGGACGGAGTACCCCTTCTTATTTACGGTAAGATTATGCGTCCCTTTTAATTTCAGTCTCCAAAGTCCGGAGGGTGTTTAAGAAAAATGTATTGTAATTTTATGTCGTAAGTTAATTTTAATAATTTATTTATACTAAGTTTAGTGTGATAAGCCATTATTAAATAATAAATTATTGTGTAATAGTGTGTAATCCACATTCACGCTGTGTCTTAAAGATACTCGGTAGCTCGTGTAAATAACTTGATGACACGTACACACCGGTCACCGAGACACAATAATATAACATAAATCATAATTCATAAAACTATTGATATTTAATGCAATAATATTGATGTGATATTGAAAATAGCTGTGATAAACAATAGTAACTAATGAGTAATGACTAATAAATAACATTATTTTAATATTTACCAGTTGGTGGGTTTTAATTTTTTGTTTTTCGTGGTTTCTTAAAAAAGTGGTTAGATTTAGACTTTGGATGAAGAACTCGGGAACGCTTCTCAATTTTTGGTGACGTTACTCCCCCCTCAACATTTAACTCACTTTAACCACTGTTTATACATCATATTTATTAAATTAACTTATAAATGTAAATGTAACTACGCAGAACACGACTAAAGATTAGTACACAGCACTTAAAATAAAAACAATATAATAATACTATGATTAATATTAATTAATAATGAATTTAAAGATCAAATCCTTGAAATTAAAATTGTAATAATTGTAAATATAAATCGGAATAATTTTCGATAGCTCTCACAAAGAACAAAAGGATTAGGTAGGTAAGCTAATCGTACCAATTTAAATGTAGGTAAATATGTAATTGAAAAAAATACTGCGAACGAAGCGTTCAAAATAGTATGCATTTCTATGTCACAGCAATGAACAGGTAAAAAGTTAACATGGCAAATTGTATTATGAATTGCATTAAAGTACTAGGTACCAAAAAACATAACGTCGTTGAATAGCTTTAAAACAAAAACAACGTTGTGCACTCGGTATCGAAATTGATCCTTTTGTTGTGAGCCACTTGGTTGAGTCCGTAGTCTCAGATTTTGCGATCGGTTCAGTTAGTTCTGCTGATCACAAGTAACGTTTCGAGTTCGCACTTTTGGGAGTTTACGTGGAAGATACTAATTCACACAAACAATATAAGAACTAACACAATTTATTGAGTCGTTAAATGAATATCTACACTCACAAGGAATTACTACACTGATGCTGTTA
>JASXSY010000109.1:0-35613 GCA_034509805.1 Sipha maydis
GTATTTTAATTTTAAAACTGAATTTTTTTTTAAAGTAAAACTACATAATTAAAAGGGAGATTAAAGGAAATGATTGATTTAATGAATTTATTAAAGAGTATGAATAAATTGAAGATATTTAAATTGTTATGTATTACATAAAATTGAGAGTTTAAACAAAAATTTCAGAAAAAAAATGGAAAGGGGTCCATGGTATCCCGCAGGAATAGAGATTTGGGAAGACACAAAAAAAATCCAGTTTTAAAATAATACATGATATAATTTAAATATTTCAAATTATATAATGTATTTTAATATTAAAACTGAATTTTTTTTTAAAGTAAAACTACATAATTAAAAGGGAGATTAAAGGAAATGATTGATTTAATGAATTTTTTAAAGAGTATGAATAAATTGAAGATAATTAAATTGTTATGTATTACATATCATTGAGAGTTTAAACAAAAAATTCAGAAAAAAAAATGGAAAGGGGTCCATGGTATCCCGCAGGAATAGAGATTTGGGTAGACACAAAAAAAAAATCCAGTTTTAAAATAATACATGATATAATTTAAATATTTCAAATTATATAATGTATTTTGATTTTAAAACTGAATTCTTTTTTAAAGTAAAACTACATAATTAAAAGGGAGATTAAAGGAAATGATTGATTTAATGAATTTTTTAAAGAGTATGAATAAATTGAAGATATTTAAATTGTTATGTATTACATAAAATTGAGAGTTTAAACAAAAATTTCAGAAAAAAAATGGAAAGGGGTCCATGGTATCCCGCAGGAATAGAGATTTGGGTAGACACAAAAAAAAAATCCAGTTTTAAAACAATATATGATATAATTTACAAATGTAAAATTATATAATGTATTTTAATTTTAAAACTGCATTTTTTTTTAAAGTAAAACCACATAATTAAAAAGGAGATTATAGGAAATGATTGATTTATTGAATTTTTTAAAGAGTATGAATAAATTGAAGGTAATTAAATTGTTATGTATTACATAAAATTGAGATTTGAAACAATAAATTCAGAAAAAAAATGGAAAGGGGTCCATGGTATCCCGCAGGAATAGAGATTTGGGTAGACACAAAAAAAAAATCCAGTTTTAATACAATACATGATAAAATTTACAAATGTAAAATTATATAATGTATTTTAATATTAAAACTGAATTTTTTTTTAAAGTAAAACTACATAATTAAAAAGGAGATTAAAGGAAATGATTGATTTAATGAATTTATTAAAGAGTATGAATAAATTGAAGATATTTAAATTGTTATGTATTACATAAAATTGAGAGTTTAAACAAAAATTTCAGAAAAAAAATGGAAAGGGGTCCATGGTATCCCGCAGGAATAGAGATTTGGGTAGACACAAAAAAAAAATTCAGTTTTAAAATAATACATGATATTATTTAAATATTTCAAATCATATAATGTATTTTAATTTTAAAACTGAATTTTTTTTTAAACTAAAACTACTTTATTAAAAGAGAGATCAAAGGAAATAATTAAGTTAAAAAATTTTATTATGAGTATGAATAAATTGAAGGTAATTAAATTGTTATGTATTACATAAAATTGAGATTTGAAACAAAAAATTCAGAAAAAAAATGAAAAGGGGTCCATGGTATCCCGCAGGAAAAGAGATTTGGGTAGACACAAAAACAAAATCCAGTTTTAATACAATACATGATATAATTTACAAATGTAAAATTATATAATGTATTTTAATATTAAAACTGAATTTTTTTTTAAACTAAAACTACTTTATTAAAAGGGAGATTAATGGAAATAATTAAGTTAAAAAATTTTATAATGAGTATGAATAAATTGAAGATATTTAAATTGTTATGTATTACATAAAATTGAGAGTTTAAACAAAAATTTCAGAAAAATAATGGAAAGGGGTCCATGGTATCCCGCAGGAATAGAGATTTGGGTAGACACAAAAAAAAAATTCAGTTTTAAAATAATACATGATATAATTTAAATATTTCAAATTATATAATGCATTTTGATTTTAAAACTGAATTTTTTTTTAAAGGAAATGATTGATTTAATGAATTTTTTAAAGAGTATGAATAAATTGAAGATATTTAAATTGTTATGTATTACATAAAATTGAGAGTTTAAACAAAAATTTCAGAAAAAAAATGGAAAGGGGTCCATGGTATCCCGCAGGAATAGAGATTTGGGTAGACACAAAAAAAAAATCCAGTTTTAAAATAATACATGATATTATTTAAATATTTCAAATTATATAATGTATTTTAATATTAAAACGGAATTTTTTTTTAAACTAAAACTACTTTATTAAAAGGGAGATTAATGGAAATAATTAAGTTAAAGAATTTTTTAATGAGTATGAATAAATTGAAGATATTTAAATTGTTATGTATAACATAAAATTGAGAGTTTAAACAAAAATGTCAGAAAAAAAATGGAAAGGGGTCCATGGTATCCCGCAGGAAAAGAGATTTGGGTAGACACAAAAACAAAATCCAGTTTTAATACAATACATGATATAATTTACAAATGTAAAATTATATAATGTATTTTAATATTAAAACTGAATTTTTTTTTAAACTAAAACTACTTTATTAAAAGGGAGATTAATGGAAATAATTAAGTTAAAAAATTTTATAATGAGTATGAATAAATTGAAGATATTTAAATTGTTATGTATTACATAAAATTGAGAGTTTAAACAAAAATTTCAGAAAAATAATGGAAAGGGGTCCATGGTATCCCGCAGGAATAGAGATTTGGGTAGACACAAAAAAAAAATTCAGTTTTAAAATAATACATGATATAATTTAAATATTTCAAATTATATAATGCATTTTGATTTTAAAACTGAATTTTTTTTTAAAGGAAATGATTGATTTAATGAATTTTTTAAAGAGTATGAATAAATTGAAGATATTTAAATTGTTATGTATTACATAAAATTGAGAGTTTAAACAAAAATTTCAGAAAAAAAATGGAAAGGGGTCCATGGTATCCCGCAGGAATAGAGATTTGGGTAGACACAAAAAAAAAATCCAGTTTTAAAATAATACATGATATTATTTAAATATTTCAAATTATATAATGTATTTTAATATTAAAACGGAATTTTTTTTTAAACTAAAACTACTTTATTAAAAGGGAGATTAATGGAAATAATTAAGTTAAAGAATTTTTTAATGAGTATGAATAAATTGAAGATATTTAAATTGTTATGTATAACATAAAATTGAGAGTTTAAACAAAAATGTCAGAAAAAAAATGGAAAGGGGTCCATGGTATCCCGCAGGAATAGAGATTTGGGAAGACACAAAAAAAATCCAGTTTTAAAATAATACATGATATAATTTACAAATGTAAAATTATATAATGTATTTTGATTTTAAAACTGAATTTTTTTTTAATGTAAAACTACATAATTAAAAGGGAGATTAAAGGAAATGATTGATTTAATGAATTTTTTAAAGAGTATGAATAAATTGAAGATATTTAAATTGTTATGTATGACATAAAATTGAGAGTTTAAACAAAAATTTCAGAAAAAAAATGGAAAGGGGTCCATGGTATCCCGCAGGAATAGAGATTTGGGTAGACACAAAAAAAAAATCCAGTTTTAAAATAATACATGATATTATTTAAATATTTCAAATTATATAATGTATTTTAATATTAAAACTGAATTTTTTTTTAAAGTAAAACTACATAATTAAAAGGGAGATTAAAGGAAATGATTGATTTAATGAATTTTTTAAAGAGTATGAATAAATTGAAGGTAATTAAATTGTTATGTATTACATAAAATTGAGATTTGAAACAATAAATTCAGAAAAAAAATGGAAAGGGGTCCATGGTATCCCGCAGGAATAGAGATTTGGGTAGACACAAAAAAAAAATCCAGTTTTAAAATAATACATGATATTATTTAAATATTTCAAATTATATAATGTATTTTAATATTAAAACTGAATTTTTTTTAAAGTAAAACTACATAATTAAAAAGGAGATTAAAGGAAATGATTGATTTAATGAATTTATTAAAGAGTATGAATAAATTGAAGATATTTAAATTGTTATGTATTACATAAAATTGAGAGTTTAAACAAAAATTTCAGAAAAAAAATGGAAAGGGGTCCATGGTATCCCGCAGGAATAGAGATTTGGGTAGACACAAAAAAAAAATCCAGTTTTAAAATAATACATGATATTATTTAAATATTTCAAATTATATAATGTATTTTAATATTAAAACTGAATTTTTTTTTAAACTAAAACTAATTTATTAAAAGGGAGATTAATGGAAATAATTAAGTTAAAAAATTATATAATGAGTATGAATAAATTGAAGATATTTAAATTGTTATGTATTACATAAAATTGAGAGTTTAAACAAAAATTTCAGAAAAAAAATGGAAAGGGGTCCATGGTATCCCGCAGGAATAGAGATTTGGGTAGACACAAAAAAAAAATCCAGTTTTAAAATAATACATGATATAATTTAAATATTTCAAATTATATAATGTATTTTGATTTTAAAACTGAATTCTTTTTTAAAGTAAAACTACATAATTAAAAGGGAGATTAAAGGAAATGATTGATTTAATGAATTTTTTAAAGAGTATGAATAAATTGAAGATATTTAAATTGTTATGTATTACATAAAATTGAGAGTTTAAACAAAAATTTCAGAAAAAAAATGGAAAGGGGTCCATGGTATCCCGCAGGAATAGAGATTTGGGTAGACACAAAAAAAAAATCCAGTTTTAAAACAATATATGATATAATTTACAAATGTAAAATTATATAATGTATTTTAATTTTAAAACTGCATTTTTTTTTAAAGTAAAACCACATAATTAAAAAGGAGATTATAGGAAATGATTGATTTATTGAATTTTTTAAAGAGTATGAATAAATTGAAGGTAATTAAATTGTTATGTATTACATAAAATTGAGATTTGAAACAATAAATTCAGAAAAAAAATGGAAAGGGGTCCATGGTATCCCGCAGGAATAGAGATTTGGGTAGACACAAAAAAAAAATCCAGTTTTAAAATAATACATGATATTATTTAAATATTTCAAATTATATAATGTATTTTAATATTAAAATTGAATTTTTTTTTAAACTAAAACTACTTTATTAAAAGGGAGATTAATGGAAATAATTAAGTTAAAAAATTTTATCAGTATGAATAAATTGAAGATATTTAAATTGTGATGTATTACATCAAATTGAGAGTTTAAACAAAAATTTCAGAAAAATAATGGAAAGGGGTCCATGGTATCCCGCAGGAATAGAGATTTGAGTAGACACAAAAAAAAATCTAGTTTTAAAATTATACATGATATAATTTACAAATGTAAAATTATATAATGTATTTTAATTTTAAAACTGCATTTTTTTTTATTGTAAAACCACATAATTAAAAAGGAGATTAATGGAAATAATTAAGTTAAAAAATTTTATAATGAGTATGAATAAATTGAAGATATTTAAATTGTTATGTATAACATAACATTGAGAGTTTAAACAAAAAATTCAGAAAAAAAATGGAAAGGGGTCCATGGTATACCGCAGGAATAGAGATTTGGGAAACACAAAAAAAAATCCAGTTTTAAATTAATACATGATAATATTTAAATATTTCAAATTATATAAAGTATTTTAATTTTAAAACTGAATTTTTTTTTAAAGTAAAACTACATAATTAAAAGGGAGATTAAAGGAAATGATTGATTTAATGAATTTATTAAAGAGTATGAATAAATTGAAGATATTTAAATTGTTATGTATTACATAAAATTGAGAGTTTAAACAAAAATTTCAGAAAAAAAATGGAAAGGGGTCCATGGTATCCCGCAGGAATAGAGATTTGGGTAGACACAAAAAAAAAATCCAGTTTTAAAATAATACATGATATTATTTAAATATTTCAAATTATATAATGTATTTTAATATTAAAACTGAATTTTTTTTTAAAGTAAAACTACATAATTAAAAGGGAGATTAAAGGAAATGATTGATTTAATGAATTTTTTAAAGAGTATGAATAAATTGAAGATAATTAAATTGTTATGTATTACATATCATTGAGAGTTTAAACAAAAAATTCAGAAAAAAAAATGGAAAGGGGTCCATGGTATCCCGCAGGAATAGAGATTTGGGTAGACACAAAAAAAAAATCCAGTTTTAAAATAATACATGATATAATTTAAATATTTCAAATTATATAATGTATTTTGATTTTAAAACTGAATTCTTTTTTAAAGTAAAACTACATAATTAAAAGGGAGATTAAAGGAAATGATTGATTTAATGAATTTTTTAAAGAGTATGAATAAATTGAAGATATTTAAATTGTTATGTATTACATAAAATTGAGAGTTTAAACAAAAATTTCAGAAAAAAAATGGAAAGGGGTCCATGGTATCCCGCAGGAATAGAGATTTGGGTAGACACAAAAAAAAAATCCAGTTTTAAAACAATATATGATATAATTTACAAATGTAAAATTATATAATGTATTTTAATTTTAAAACTGCATTTTTTTTTAAAGTAAAACCACATAATTAAAAAGGAGATTATAGGAAATGATTGATTTATTGAATTTTTTAAAGAGTATGAATAAATTGAAGGTAATTAAATTGTTATGTATTACATAAAATTGAGATTTGAAACAATAAATTCAGAAAAAAAATGGAAAGGGGTCCATGGTATCCCGCAGGAATAGAGATTTGGGTAGACACAAAAAAAAAATCCAGTTTTAATACAATACATGATAAAATTTACAAATGTAAAATTATATAATGTATTTTAATATTAAAACTGAATTTTTTTTTAAAGTAAAACTACATAATTAAAAAGGAGATTAAAGGAAATGATTGATTTAATGAATTTATTAAAGAGTATGAATAAATTGAAGATATTTAAATTGTTATGTATTACATAAAATTGAGAGTTTAAACAAAAATTTCAGAAAAAAAATGGAAAGGGGTCCATGGTATCCCGCAGGAATAGAGATTTGGGTAGACACAAAAAAAAAATCCAGTTTTAAAATAATACATGATATTATTTAAATATTTCAAATTATATAATGTATTTTAATATTAAAACTGAATTTTTTTTAAAGTAAAACTACTTTATTAAAAGGGAGATTAATGGAAATAATTAAGTTAAAAAATTTTATCAGTATGAATAAATTGAAGATATTTAAATTGTGATGTATTACATCAAATTGAGAGTTTAAACAAAAATTTCAGAAAAATAATGGAAAGGGGTCCATGGTATCCCGCAGGAATAGAGATTTGAGTAGACACAAAAAAAAATCTAGTTTTAAAATTATACATGATATAATTTACAAATGTAAAATTATATAATGTATTTTAATTTTAAAACTGCATTTTTTTTTATTGTAAAACCACATAATTAAAAAGGAGATTAATGGAAATAATTAAGTTAAAAAATTTTATAATGAGTATGAATAAATTGAAGATATTTAAATTGTTATGTATAACATAACATTGAGAGTTTAAACAAAAAATTCAGAAAAAAAATGGAAAGGGGTCCATGGTATACCGCAGGAATAGAGATTTGGGAAACACAAAAAAAAATCCAGTTTTAAATTAATACATGATAATATTTAAATATTTCAAATTATATAAAGTATTTTAATTTTAAAACTGAATTTTTTTTTAAAGTAAAACTACATAATTAAAAGGGAGATTAAAGGAAATGATTGATTTAATGAATTTATTAAAGAGTATGAATAAATTGAAGATATTTAAATTGTTATGTATTACATAAAATTGAGAGTTTAAACAAAAATTTCAGAAAAAAAATGGAAAGGGGTCCATGGTATCCCGCAGGAATAGAGATTTGGGTAGACACAAAAAAAAAATCCAGTTTTAAAATAATACATGATATTATTTAAATATTTCAAATTATATAATGTATTTTAATATTAAAACTGAATTTTTTTTTAAAGTAAAACTACATAATTAAAAGGGAGATTAAAGGAAATGATTGATTTAATGAATTTTTTAAAGAGTATGAATAAATTGAAGATAATTAAATTGTTATGTATTACATATCATTGAGAGTTTAAACAAAAAATTCAGAAAAAAAAATGGAAAGGGGTCCATGGTATCCCGCAGGAATAGAGATTTGGGTAGACACAAAAAAAAAATCCAGTTTTAAAATAATACATGATATAATTTAAATATTTCAAATTATATAATGTATTTTGATTTTAAAACTGAATTCTTTTTTAAAGTAAAACTACATAATTAAAAGGGAGATTAAAGGAAATGATTGATTTAATGAATTTTTTAAAGAGTATGAATAAATTGAAGATATTTAAATTGTTATGTATTACATAAAATTGAGAGTTTAAACAAAAATTTCAGAAAAAAAATGGAAAGGGGTCCATGGTATCCCGCAGGAATAGAGATTTGGGTAGACACAAAAAAAAAATCCAGTTTTAAAACAATATATGATATAATTTACAAATGTAAAATTATATAATGTATTTTAATTTTAAAACTGCATTTTTTTTTAAAGTAAAACCACATAATTAAAAAGGAGATTATAGGAAATGATTGATTTATTGAATTTTTTAAAGAGTATGAATAAATTGAAGGTAATTAAATTGTTATGTATTACATAAAATTGAGATTTGAAACAATAAATTCAGAAAAAAAATGGAAAGGGGTCCATGGTATCCCGCAGGAATAGAGATTTGGGTAGACACAAAAAAAAAATCCAGTTTTAATACAATACATGATAAAATTTACAAATGTAAAATTATATAATGTATTTTAATATTAAAACTGAATTTTTTTTTAAAGTAAAACTACATAATTAAAAAGGAGATTAAAGGAAATGATTGATTTAATGAATTTATTAAAGAGTATGAATAAATTGAAGATATTTAAATTGTTATGTATTACATAAAATTGAGAGTTTAAACAAAAATTTCAGAAAAAAAATGGAAAGGGGTCCATGGTATCCCGCAGGAATAGAGATTTGGGTAGACACAAAAAAAAAATCCAGTTTTAAAATAATACATGATATTATTTAAATATTTCAAATTATATAATGTATTTTAATATTAAAACTGAATTTTTTTTAAAGTAAAACTACATAATTAAAAAGGAGATTAAAGGAAATGATTGATTTAATGAATTTATTAAAGAGTATGAATAAATTGAAGATATTTAAATTGTTATGTATTACATAAAATTGAGAGTTTAAACAAAAATTTCAGAAAAAAAATGGAAAGGGGTCCATGGTATCCCGCAGGAATAGAGATTTGGGTAGACACAAAAAAAAAATCCAGTTTTAAAATAATACATGATATTATTTAAATATTTCAAATTATATAATGTATTTTAATATTAAAACTGAATTTTTTTTTAAACTAAAACTAATTTATTAAAAGGGAGATTAATGGAAATAATTAAGTTAAAAAATTATATAATGAGTATGAATAAATTGAAGATATTTAAATTGTTATGTATTACATAAAATTGAGAGTTTAAACAAAAATTTCAGAAAAAAAATGGAAAGGGGTCCATGGTATCCCGCAGGAATAGAGATTTGGGTAGACACAAAAAAAAAATCCAGTTTTAAAATAATACATGATATAATTTAAATATTTCAAATTATATAATGTATTTTGATTTTAAAACTGAATTCTTTTTTAAAGTAAAACTACATAATTAAAAGGGAGATTAAAGGAAATGATTGATTTAATGAATTTTTTAAAGAGTATGAATAAATTGAAGATATTTAAATTGTTATGTATTACATAAAATTGAGAGTTTAAACAAAAATTTCAGAAAAAAAATGGAAAGGGGTCCATGGTATCCCGCAGGAATAGAGATTTGGGTAGACACAAAAAAAAAATCCAGTTTTAAAACAATATATGATATAATTTACAAATGTAAAATTATATAATGTATTTTAATTTTAAAACTGCATTTTTTTTTAAAGTAAAACCACATAATTAAAAAGGAGATTATAGGAAATGATTGATTTATTGAATTTTTTAAAGAGTATGAATAAATTGAAGGTAATTAAATTGTTATGTATTACATAAAATTGAGATTTGAAACAATAAATTCAGAAAAAAAATGGAAAGGGGTCCATGGTATCCCGCAGGAATAGAGATTTGGGTAGACACAAAAAAAAAATCCAGTTTTAAAATAATACATGATATTATTTAAATATTTCAAATTATATAATGTATTTTAATATTAAAATTGAATTTTTTTTTAAACTAAAACTACTTTATTAAAAGGGAGATTAATGGAAATAATTAAGTTAAAAAATTTTATCAGTATGAATAAATTGAAGATATTTAAATTGTGATGTATTACATCAAATTGAGAGTTTAAACAAAAATTTCAGAAAAATAATGGAAAGGGGTCCATGGTATCCCGCAGGAATAGAGATTTGAGTAGACACAAAAAAAAATCTAGTTTTAAAATTATACATGATATAATTTACAAATGTAAAATTATATAATGTATTTTAATTTTAAAACTGCATTTTTTTTTATTGTAAAACCACATAATTAAAAAGGAGATTAATGGAAATAATTAAGTTAAAAAATTTTATAATGAGTATGAATAAATTGAAGATATTTAAATTGTTATGTATAACATAACATTGAGAGTTTAAACAAAAAATTCAGAAAAAAAATGGAAAGGGGTCCATGGTATACCGCAGGAATAGAGATTTGGGAAACACAAAAAAAAATCCAGTTTTAAATTAATACATGATAATATTTAAATATTTCAAATTATATAAAGTATTTTAATTTTAAAACTGAATTTTTTTTTAAAGTAAAACTACATAATTAAAAGGGAGATTAAAGGAAATGATTGATTTAATGAATTTATTAAAGAGTATGAATAAATTGAAGATATTTAAATTGTTATGTATTACATAAAATTGAGAGTTTAAACAAAAATTTCAGAAAAAAAATGGAAAGGGGTCCATGGTATCCCGCAGGAATAGAGATTTGGGTAGACACAAAAAAAAAATCCAGTTTTAAAATAATACATGATATTATTTAAATATTTCAAATTATATAATGTATTTTAATATTAAAACTGAATTTTTTTTTAAAGTAAAACTACATAATTAAAAGGGAGATTAAAGGAAATGATTGATTTAATGAATTTTTTAAAGAGTATGAATAAATTGAAGATAATTAAATTGTTATGTATTACATATCATTGAGAGTTTAAACAAAAAATTCAGAAAAAAAAATGGAAAGGGGTCCATGGTATCCCGCAGGAATAGAGATTTGGGTAGACACAAAAAAAAAATCCAGTTTTAAAATAATACATGATATAATTTAAATATTTCAAATTATATAATGTATTTTGATTTTAAAACTGAATTCTTTTTTAAAGTAAAACTACATAATTAAAAGGGAGATTAAAGGAAATGATTGATTTAATGAATTTTTTAAAGAGTATGAATAAATTGAAGATATTTAAATTGTTATGTATTACATAAAATTGAGAGTTTAAACAAAAATTTCAGAAAAAAAATGGAAAGGGGTCCATGGTATCCCGCAGGAATAGAGATTTGGGTAGACACAAAAAAAAAATCCAGTTTTAAAACAATATATGATATAATTTACAAATGTAAAATTATATAATGTATTTTAATTTTAAAACTGCATTTTTTTTTAAAGTAAAACCACATAATTAAAAAGGAGATTATAGGAAATGATTGATTTATTGAATTTTTTAAAGAGTATGAATAAATTGAAGGTAATTAAATTGTTATGTATTACATAAAATTGAGATTTGAAACAATAAATTCAGAAAAAAAATGGAAAGGGGTCCATGGTATCCCGCAGGAATAGAGATTTGGGTAGACACAAAAAAAAAATCCAGTTTTAATACAATACATGATAAAATTTACAAATGTAAAATTATATAATGTATTTTAATATTAAAACTGAATTTTTTTTTAAAGTAAAACTACATAATTAAAAAGGAGATTAAAGGAAATGATTGATTTAATGAATTTATTAAAGAGTATGAATAAATTGAAGATATTTAAATTGTTATGTATTACATAAAATTGAGAGTTTAAACAAAAATTTCAGAAAAAAAATGGAAAGGGGTCCATGGTATCCCGCAGGAATAGAGATTTGGGTAGACACAAAAAAAAAATTCAGTTTTAAAATAATACATGATATTATTTAAATATTTCAAATCATATAATGTATTTTAATTTTAAAACTGAATTTTTTTTTAAACTAAAACTACTTTATTAAAAGAGAGATCAAAGGAAATAATTAAGTTAAAAAATTTTATTATGAGTATGAATAAATTGAAGGTAATTAAATTGTTATGTATTACATAAAATTGAGATTTGAAACAAAAAATTCAGAAAAAAAATGAAAAGGGGTCCATGGTATCCCGCAGGAAAAGAGATTTGGGTAGACACAAAAACAAAATCCAGTTTTAATACAATACATGATATAATTTACAAATGTAAAATTATATAATGTATTTTAATATTAAAACTGAATTTTTTTTTAAACTAAAACTACTTTATTAAAAGGGAGATTAATGGAAATAATTAAGTTAAAAAATTTTATAATGAGTATGAATAAATTGAAGATATTTAAATTGTTATGTATTACATAAAATTAAGAGTTTAAACAAAAATTTCAGAAAAATAATGGAAAGGGGTCCATGGTATCCCGCAGGAATAGAGATTTGGGTAGACACAAAAAAAAAATTCAGTTTTAAAATAATACATGATATAATTTAAATATTTCAAATTATATAATGCATTTTGATTTTAAAACTGAATTTTTTTTTAAAGGAAATGATTGATTTAATGAATTTTTTAAAGAGTATGAATAAATTGAAGATATTTAAATTGTTATGTATTACATAAAATTGAGAGTTTAAACAAAAATTTCAGAAAAAAAATGGAAAGGGGTCCATGGTATCCCGCAGGAATAGAGATTTGGGTAGACACAAAAAAAAAATCCAGTTTTAAAATAATACATGATATTATTTAAATATTTCAAATTATATAATGTATTTTAATATTAAAACGGAATTTTTTTTTAAACTAAAACTACTTTATTAAAAGGGAGATTAATGGAAATAATTAAGTTAAAGAATTTTTTAATGAGTATGAATAAATTGAAGATATTTAAATTGTTATGTATAACATAAAATTGAGAGTTTAAACAAAAATGTCAGAAAAAAAATGGAAAGGGGTCCATGGTATCCCGCAGGAAAAGAGATTTGGGTAGACACAAAAACAAAATCCAGTTTTAATACAATACATGATATAATTTACAAATGTAAAATTATATAATGTATTTTAATATTAAAACTGAATTTTTTTTTAAACTAAAACTACTTTATTAAAAGGGAGATTAATGGAAATAATTAAGTTAAAAAATTTTATAATGAGTATGAATAAATTGAAGATATTTAAATTGTTATGTATTACATAAAATTGAGAGTTTAAACAAAAATTTCAGAAAAATAATGGAAAGGGGTCCATGGTATCCCGCAGGAATAGAGATTTGGGTAGACACAAAAAAAAAATTCAGTTTTAAAATAATACATGATATAATTTAAATATTTCAAATTATATAATGCATTTTGATTTTAAAACTGAATTTTTTTTTAAAGGAAATGATTGATTTAATGAATTTTTTAAAGAGTATGAATAAATTGAAGATATTTAAATTGTTATGTATTACATAAAATTGAGAGTTTAAACAAAAATTTCAGAAAAAAAATGGAAAGGGGTCCATGGTATCCCGCAGGAATAGAGATTTGGGTAGACACAAAAAAAAAATCCAGTTTTAAAATAATACATGATATTATTTAAATATTTCAAATTATATAATGTATTTTAATATTAAAACGGAATTTTTTTTTAAACTAAAACTACTTTATTAAAAGGGAGATTAATGGAAATAATTAAGTTAAAGAATTTTTTAATGAGTATGAATAAATTGAAGATATTTAAATTGTTATGTATAACATAAAATTGAGAGTTTAAACAAAAATGTCAGAAAAAAAATGGAAAGGGGTCCATGGTATCCCGCAGGAAAAGAGATTTGGGTAGACACAAAAACAAAATCCAGTTTTAATACAATACATGATATAATTTACAAATGTAAAATTATATAATGTATTTTAATATTAAAACTGAATTTTTTTTTAAACTAAAACTACTTTATTAAAAGGGAGATTAATGGAAATAATTAAGTTAAAAAATTTTATAATGAGTATGAATAAATTGAAGATATTTAAATTGTTATGTATTACATAAAATTGAGAGTTTAAACAAAAATTTCAGAAAAATAATGGAAAGGGGTCCATGGTATCCCGCAGGAATAGAGATTTGGGTAGACACAAAAAAAAAATTCAGTTTTAAAATAATACATGATATAATTTAAATATTTCAAATTATATAATGCATTTTGATTTTAAAACTGAATTTTTTTTTAAAGGAAATGATTGATTTAATGAATTTTTTAAAGAGTATGAATAAATTGAAGATATTTAAATTGTTATGTATTACATAAAATTGAGAGTTTAAACAAAAATTTCAGAAAAAAAATGGAAAGGGGTCCATGGTATCCCGCAGGAATAGAGATTTGGGTAGACACAAAAAAAAAATCCAGTTTTAAAATAATACATGATATTATTTAAATATTTCAAATTATATAATGTATTTTAATATTAAAACGGAATTTTTTTTTAAACTAAAACTACTTTATTAAAAGGGAGATTAATGGAAATAATTAAGTTAAAGAATTTTTTAATGAGTATGAATAAATTGAAGATATTTAAATTGTTATGTATAACATAAAATTGAGAGTTTAAACAAAAATGTCAGAAAAAAAATGGAAAGGGGTCCATGGTATCCCGCAGGAATAGAGATTTGGGAAGACACAAAAAAAATCCAGTTTTAAAATAATACATGATATAATTTACAAATGTAAAATTATATAATGTATTTTGATTTTAAAACTGAATTTTTTTTTAATGTAAAACTACATAATTAAAAGGGAGATTAAAGGAAATGATTGATTTAATGAATTTTTTAAAGAGTATGAATAAATTGAAGATATTTAAATTGTTATGTATGACATAAAATTGAGAGTTTAAACAAAAATTTCAGAAAAAAAATGGAAAGGGGTCCATGGTATCCCGCAGGAATAGAGATTTGGGTAGACACAAAAAAAAAATCCAGTTTTAAAATAATACATGATATTATTTAAATATTTCAAATTATATAATGTATTTTAATATTAAAACTGAATTTTTTTTTAAAGTAAAACTACATAATTAAAAGGGAGATTAAAGGAAATGATTGATTTAATGAATTTTTTAAAGAGTATGAATAAATTGAAGATAATTAAATTGTTATGTATTACATATCATTGAGAGTTTAAACAAAAAATTCAGAAAAAAAAATGGAAAGGGGTCCATGGTATCCCGCAGGAATAGAGATTTGGGTAGACACAAAAAAAAAATCCAGTTTTAAAATAATACATGATATAATTTAAATATTTCAAATTATATAATGTATTTTGATTTTAAAACTGAATTCTTTTTTAAAGTAAAACTACATAATTAAAAGGGAGATTAAAGGAAATGATTGATTTAATGAATTTTTTAAAGAGTATGAATAAATTGAAGATATTTAAATTGTTATGTATTACATAAAATTGAGAGTTTAAACAAAAATTTCAGAAAAAAAATGGAAAGGGGTCCATGGTATCCCGCAGGAATAGAGATTTGGGTAGACACAAAAAAAAAATCCAGTTTTAAAACAATATATGATATAATTTACAAATGTAAAATTATATAATGTATTTTAATTTTAAAACTGCATTTTTTTTTAAAGTAAAACCACATAATTAAAAAGGAGATTATAGGAAATGATTGATTTATTGAATTTTTTAAAGAGTATGAATAAATTGAAGGTAATTAAATTGTTATGTATTACATAAAATTGAGATTTGAAACAATAAATTCAGAAAAAAAATGGAAAGGGGTCCATGGTATCCCGCAGGAATAGAGATTTGGGTAGACACAATAAAAAAATCCAGTTTTAAAATAATACATGATATTATTTAAATATTTCAAATTATATAATGTATTTTAATATTAAAACTGAATTTTTTTTAAAGTAAAACTACATAATTAAAAAGGAGATTAAAGGAAATGATTGATTTAATGAATTTATTAAAGAGTATGAATAAATTGAAGATATTTAAATTGTTATGTATTACATAAAATTGAGAGTTTAAACAAAAATTTCAGAAAAAAAATGGAAAGGGGTCCATGGTATCCCGCAGGAATAGAGATTTGGGTAGACACAAAAAAAAAATCCAGTTTTAAAATAATACATGATATTATTTAAATATTTCAAATTATATAATGTATTTTAATATTAAAACTGAATTTTTTTTTAAACTAAAACTAATTTATTAAAAGGGAGATTAATGGAAATAATTAAGTTAAAAAATTATATAATGAGTATGAATAAATTGAAGATATTTAAATTGTTATGTATTACATAAAATTGAGAGTTTAAACAAAAATTTCAGAAAAAAAATGGAAAGGGGTCCATGGTATCCCGCAGGAATAGAGATTTGGGTAGACACAAAAAAAAAATTCAGTTTTAAAATAATACATGATATTATTTAAATATTTCAAATCATATAATGTATTTTAATTTTAAAACTGAATTTTTTTTTAAACTAAAACTACTTTATTAAAAGAGAGATCAAAGGAAATAATTAAGTTAAAAAATTTTATTATGAGTATGAATAAATTGAAGGTAATTAAATTGTTATGTATTACATAAAATTGAGATTTGAAACAAAAAATTCAGAAAAAAAATGAAAAGGGGTCCATGGTATCCCGCAGGAAAAGAGATTTGGGTAGACACAAAAACAAAATCCAGTTTTAATACAATACATGATATAATTTACAAATGTAAAATTATATAATGTATTTTAATATTAAAACTGAATTTTTTTTTAAACTAAAACTACTTTATTAAAAGGGAGATTAATGGAAATAATTAAGTTAAAAAATTTTATAATGAGTATGAATAAATTGAAGATATTTAAATTGTTATGTATTACATAAAATTGAGAGTTTAAACAAAAATTTCAGAAAAATAATGGAAAGGGGTCCATGGTATCCCGCAGGAATAGAGATTTGGGTAGACACAAAAAAAAAATCCAGTTTTAAAATAATACATGATATTATTTAAATATTTCAAATTATATAATGTATTTTAATATTAAAACTGAATTTTTTTTTAAAGTATAACTACATAATTAAAAGGGAGATTAAAGGAAATGATTGATTTAATGAATTTTTTAAAGAGTATGAATAAATTGAAGATATTTAAATTGTTATGTATTACATAAAATTGAGAGTTTAAACAAAAAATTCAGAAAAAAAAATGGAAAGGGGTCCATGGTATCCCGCAGGAATAGAGATTTGGGTAGACACAAAAAAAAAATCCAGTTTTAAAATAATACATGATATTATTTAAATATTTCAAATTATATAATGTATTTTAATATTAAAATTGAATTTTTTTTTAAACTAAAACTACTTTATTAAAAGGGAGATTAATGGAAATAATTAAGTTAAAAAATTTTATCAGTATGAATAAATTGAAGATATTTAAATTGTGATGTATTACATCAAATTGAGAGTTTAAACAAAAATTTCAGAAAAATAATGGAAAGGGGTCCATGGTATCCCGCAGGAATAGAGATTTGAGTAGACACAAAAAAAAATCTAGTTTTAAAATTATACATGATATAATTTACAAATGTAAAATTATATAATGTATTTTAATTTTAAAACTGAATTTTTTTTTAAACTAAAACTACTTTATTAAAAGGGAGATTAATGGAAATAATTAAGTTAAAAAATTTTATGAGTATGAATAAATTGAAGATATTTAAATTGTTATGTATTACATAAAATTGAGAGTTTAAACAAAAATTTCAGAAAAATAATGGAAAGGGGTCCATGGTATCCCGCAGGAATAGAGATTTGAGTAGACACAAAAAAAAATCCAGTTTTAAAATAATACATGATATAATTTACAAATGTAAAATTATATAATGTATTTTAATTTTAAAACTGCATTTTTTTTTATTGTAAAACCACATAATTAAAAAGGAGATAAATGGAAATAATTAAGTTAAAAAATTTTATAATGAGTATGAATAAATTGAAGATATTTAAATTGTTATGTATAACATAACATTGAGAGTTTAAACAAAAAATTCAGAAAAAAAAATGGAAAGGGGTCCATGGTATACCGCAGGAATAGAGATTTGGGTAGACACAAAAAAAAAATCCAGTTTTAAAATAATACATGATATTTTTTAAATATTTCAAATTATATAATGTATTTTAATATTAAAACTGAATTTTTTTTTAAACTAAAACTACTTTATTAAAAGGGAGTTTAATGGAAATAATTAAGTTAAAGAATTTTTTAAAGAGTATGAATAAATTGAAGGTAATTAAATTGTTATGTATTACATAAAATTGAAGGTTTAAACAAAAATTTCAGAAAAAAAATGGAAAGGGGTCCATGGTATCCCGCAGGAAAAGAGATTTGGGTAGACACAAAAAAAAAATCCAGTTTTAAAACAATACATGATATAATTTACAAATGTAAAATTATAAAACGTATTTTAATTTTAAAACTGAATTTTTTTTTAAACTAAAACCACTTTATTAAAAGGGAGATTAATGAAAATAATTAAGTTAAAGAATTTTTTAATGATTATGAATAAATTGAAGATATTTAAATTGTTATGTATTACATAAAATTGAGAGTTTAAACAAAAATTTCAGAAAAAAAATGGAAAGGGGTCCATGGTATCCCGCAGGAATAGAGATTTGGGTAGACACAAAAAAAAAATCCAGTTTTAAAATAATACATGATATTATTTAAATATTTCAAATTATATAATGTATTTTAATATTAAAACGGAATTTTTTTTTAAACTAAAACTACTTTATTAAAAGGGAGATTAATGGAAATAATTAAGTTAAAGAATTTTTTAATGAGTATGAATAAATTGAAGATATTTAAATTGTTATGTATAACATAAAATTGAGAGTTTAAACAAAAATGTCAGAAAAAAAATGGAAAGGGGTCCATGGTATCCCGCAGGAATAGAGATTTGGGAAGACACAAAAAAAATCCAGTTTTAAAATAATACATGATATAATTTACAAATGTAAAATTATATAATGTATTTTGATTTTAAAACTGAATTTTTTTTTAATGTAAAACTACATAATTAAAAGGGAGATTAAAGGAAATGATTGATTTAATGAATTTTTTAAAGAGTATGAATAAATTGAAGATATTTTAATTGTTATGTATGACATAAAATTGAGAGTTTAAACAAAAATTTCAGAAAAAAAATGGAAAGGGGTCCATGGTATCCCGCAGGAATAGAGATTTGGGTAGACACAAAAAAAAAATCCAGTTTTAAAATAATACATGATATTATTTAAATATTTCAAATTATATAATGTATTTTAATATTAAAACTGAATTTTTTTTTAAAGTAAAACTACATAATTAAAAGGGAGATTAAAGGAAATGATTCATTTAATGAATTTTTTAAAGAGTATGAATAAATTGAAGATAATTAAATTGTTATGTATTACATATCATTGAGAGTTTAAACAAAAAATTCAGAAAAAAAAATGGAAAGGGGTCCATGGTATCCCGCAGGAATAGAGATTTGGGTAGACACAAAAAAAAAATCCAGTTTTAAAATAATACATGATATAATTTAAATATTTCAAATTATATAATGTATTTTGATTTTAAAACTGAATTCTTTTTTAAAGTAAAACTACATAATTAAAAGGGAGATTAAAGGAAATGATTGATTTAATGAATTTTTTAAAGAGTATGAATAAATTGAAGATATTTAAATTGTTATGTATTACATAAAATTGAGAGTTTAAACAAAAATTTCAGAAAAAAAATGGAAAGGGGTCCATGGTATCCCGCAGGAATAGAGATTTGGGTAGACACAAAAAAAAAATCCAGTTTTAAAACAATATATGATATAATTTACAAATGTAAAATTATATAATGTATTTTAATTTTAAAACTGCATTTTTTTTTAAAGTAAAACCACATAATTAAAAAGGAGATTATAGGAAATGATTGATTTATTGAATTTTTTAAAGAGTATGAATAAATTGAAGGTAATTAAATTGTTATGTATTACATAAAATTGAGATTTGAAACAATAAATTCAGAAAAAAAATGGAAAGGGGTCCATGGTATCCCGCAGGAATAGAGATTTGGGTAGACACAAAAAAAAAATCCAGTTTTAATACAATACATGATAAAATTTACAAATGTAAAATTATATAATGTATTTTAATATTAAAACTGAATTTTTTTTTAAAGTAAAACTACATAATTAAAAAGGAGATTAAAGGAAATGATTGATTTAATGAATTTATTAAAGAGTATGAATAAATTGAAGATATTTAAATTGTTATGTATTACATAAAATTGAGAGTTTAAACAAAAATTTCAGAAAAAAAATGGAAAGGGGTCCATGGTATCCCGCAGGAATAGAGATTTGGGTAGACACAAAAAAAAAATTCAGTTTTAAAATAATACATGATATTATTTAAATATTTCAAATCATATAATGTATTTTAATTTTAAAACTGAATTTTTTTTTAAACTAAAACTACTTTATTAAAAGAGAGATCAAAGGAAATAATTAAGTTAAAAAATTTTATTATGAGTATGAATAAATTGAAGGTAATTAAATTGTTATGTATTACATAAAATTGAGATTTGAAACAAAAAATTCAGAAAAAAAATGAAAAGGGGTCCATGGTATCCCGGAGGAAAAGAGATTTGGGTAGACACAAAAACAAAATCCAGTTTTAATACAATACATGATATAATTTACAAATGTAAAATTATATAATGTATTTTAATATTAAAACTGAATTTTTTTTTAAACTAAAACTACTTTATTAAAAGGGAGATTAATGGAAATAATTAAGTTAAAAAATTTTATAATGAGTATGAATAAATTGAAGATATTTAAATTGTTATGTATTACATAAAATTGAGAGTTTAAACAAAAATTTCAGAAAAATAATGGAAAGGGGTCCATGGTATCCCGCAGGAATAGAGATTTGGGTAGACACAAAAAAAAAATCCAGTTTTAATACAATACATGATATAATTTACAAATGTAAAATTATATAATGTATTTTAATATTAAAACTGAATTTTTTTTTAAAGTAAAACTACATAATTAAAAAGGAGATTAAAGGAAATGATTGATTTAATGAATTTATTAAAGAGTATGAATAAATTGAAGATATTTAAGTTGTTATGTATTACATAAAATTGAGAGTTTAAACAAAAATTTCAGAAAAAAAATGGAAAGGGGTCAATGGTATCCCGCAGGAATAGAGATTTGAGTAGACACAAAAAAAAATCCAGTTTTAAAATAATACATGATATAATTTACAAATGTAAAATTATATAATGTATTTTGATTTTAAAACTGAATTCTTTTTTAAAGTAAAACTACATAATTAAAAGGGAGATTAAAGGAAATGATAGATTTAATGAATTTTTTAAAGAGTATGAATAAATTGAAGATATTTAAATTGTTATGTATTACATAAAATTGAGAGTTTAAACAAAAATTTCAGAAAAAAAATGGAAAGGGATCCATGGTACCCCGCAGGATTAGAGATTTGGGTGGACACAAAAAAAAAATTCAGTTTTAAAATAATACATGATATAATTTAAATATTTCAAATTATATAATGCATTTTGATTTTAAAACTGAATTTTTTTTTAAAGGAAATGATTGATTTAATGAATTTTTTAAAGAGTATGAATAAATTGAAGATATTTAAATTGTTATGTATTACATAAAATTGAGAGTTTAAACAAAAATTTCAGAAAAAAAATGGAAAGGGGTCCATGGTATCCCGCAGGAATAGAGATTTGGGTAGACACAAAAAAAAAATCCAGTTTTAAAATAATACATGATATTATTTAAATATTTCAAATTATATAATGTATTTTAATATTAAAACGGAATTTTTTTTTAAACTAAAACTACTTTATTAAAAGGGAGATTAATGGAAATAATTAAGTTAAAGAATTTTTTAATGAGTATGAATAAATTGAAGATATTTAAATTGTTATGTATAACATAAAATTGAGAGTTTAAACAAAAATGTCAGAAAAAAAATGGAAAGGGGTCCATGGTATCCCGCAGGAATAGAGATTTGGGAAGACACAAAAAAAATCCAGTTTTAAAATAATACATGATATAATTTACAAATGTAAAATTATATAATGTATTTTGATTTTAAAACTGAATTTTTTTTTAATGTAAAACTACATAATTAAAAGGGAGATTAAAGGAAATGATTGATTTAATGAATTTTTTAAAGAGTATGAATAAATTGAAGATATTTAAATTGTTATGTATGACATAAAATTGAGAGTTTAAACAAAAATTTCAGAAAAAAAATGGAAAGGGGTCCATGGTATCCCGCAGGAATAGAGATTTGGGTAGACACAAAAAAAAAATCCAGTTTTAAAATAATACATGATATTATTTAAATATTTCAAATTATATAATGTATTTTAATATTAAAACTGAATTTTTTTTTAAAGTAAAACTACATAATTAAAAGGGAGATTAAAGGAAATGATTGATTTAATGAATTTTTTAAAGAGTATGAATATATTGAAGATAATTAAATTGTTATGTATTACATATCATTGAGAGTTTAAACAAAAAATTCAGAAAAAAAAATGGAAAGGGGTCCATGGTATCCCGCAGGAATAGAGATTTGGGTAGACACAAAAAAAAAATCCAGTTTTAAAATAATACATGATATAATTTAAATATTTCAAATTATATAATGTATTTTGATTTTAAAACTGAATTCTTTTTTAAAGTAAAACTACATAATTAAAAGGGAGATTAAAGGAAATGATTGATTTAATGAATTTTTTAAAGAGTATGAATAAATTGAAGATATTTAAATTGTTATGTATGACATAAAATTGAGAGTTTAAACAAAAATTTCAGAAAAAAAATGGAAAGGGGTCCATGGTATCCCGCAGGAATAGAGATTTGGGTAGACACAAAAAAAAAATCCAGTTTTAAAACAATATATGATATAATTTACAAATGTAAAATTATATAATGTATTTTAATTTTAAAACTGCATTTTTTTTTAAAGTAAAACCACATAATTAAAAAGGAGATTATAGGAAATGATTGATTTATTGAATTTTTTAAAGAGTATGAATAAATTGAAGGTAATTAAATTGTTATGTATTACATAAAATTGAGATTTGAAACAATAAATTCAGAAAAAAAATGGAAAGGGGTCCATGGTATCCCGCAGGAATAGAGATTTGGGTAGACACAAAAAAAAAATCCAGTTTTAATACAATACATGATAAAATTTACAAATGTAAAATTATATAATGTATTTTAATATTAAAACTGAATTTTTTTTTAAAGTAAAACTACATAATTAAAAAGGAGATTAAAGGAAATGATTGATTTAATGAATTTATTAAAGAGTATGAATAAATTGAAGATATTTAAATTGTTATGTATTACATAAAATTGAGAGTTTAAACAAAAATTTCAGAAAAAAAATGGAAAGGGGTCCATGGTATCCCGCAGGAATAGAGATTTGGGTAGACACAAAAAAAAAATTCAGTTTTAAAATAATACATGATATTATTTAAATATTTCAAATCATATAATGTATTTTAATTTTAAAACTGAATTTTTTTTTAAACTAAAACTACTTTATTAAAAGAGAGATCAAAGGAAATAATTAAGTTAAAAATTGTATTATGAGTATGAATAAATTGAAGGTAATTAAATTGTTATGTATTACATAAAATTGAGATTTGAAACAAAAAATTCAGAAAAAAAATGAAAAGGGGTCCATGGTATCCCGCAGGAAAAGAGATTTGGGTAGACACAAAAACAAAATCCAGTTTTAATACAATACATGATATAATTTACAAATGTAAAATTATATAATGTATTTTAATATTAAAACTGAATTTTTTTTTAAACTAAAACTACTTTATTAAAAGGGAGATTAATGGAAATAATTAAGTTAAAAAATTTTATAATGAGTATGAATAAATTGAAGATATTTAAATTGTTATGTATTACATAAAATTGAGAGTTTAAACAAAAATTTCAGAAAAATAATGGAAAGGGGTCCATGGTATCCCGCAGGAATAGAGATTTGGGTAGACACAAAAAAAAAATCCAGTTTTAATACAATACATGATATAATTTACAAATGTAAAATTATATAATGTATTTTAATATTAAAACTGAATTTTTTTTTAAAGTAAAACTACATAATTAAAAAGGAGATTAAAGGAAATGATTGATTTAATGAATTTATTAAAGAGTATGAATAAATTGAAGATATTTAAATTGTTATGTATTACATAAAATTGAGAGTTTAAACAAAAATTTCAGAAAAAAAATGGAAAGGGGTCCATGGTATCCCGCAGGAATAGAGATTTGGGTAGACACAAAAAAAAAATCCAGTTTTAAAATAATACATGATATTATTTAAATATTTCAAATTATATAATGTATTTTAATATTAAAACTGAATTTTTTTTTAAACTAAAACTAATTTATTAAAAGGGAGATTAATGGAAATAATTAAGTTAAAAAATTATATAATGAGTATGAATAAATTGAAGATATTTAAATTGTTATGTATTACATAAAATTGAGAGTTTAAACAAAAATTTCAGAAAAAAAATGGAAAGGGGTCTATGGTATCCCGCAGGAATAGAGATTTGGGTAGACACAAAAAAAAAATTCAGTTTTAAAATAATACATGATATTATTTAAATATTTCAAATCATATAATGTATTTTAATTTTAAAACTGAATTTTTTTTTAAACTAAAACTACTTTATTAAAAGAGAGATCAAAGGAAATAATTATGTTAAAAAATTGTATTATGAGTATGAATAAATTGAAGGTTATAAAATTGTTATGTATTACATAAAATTGAGAGTTTAAACAAAAATTTCAGAAAAAAAATGGAAAGGGGTCAATGGTATCCCGCAGGAATAGAGATTTGAGTAGACACAAAAAAAAATCCAGTTTTAAAATAATACATGATATAATTTACAAATGTAAAATTATATAATGTATTTTGATTTTAAAACTGAATTTTTTTTTAATGTAAAACTACATAATTAAAAGGGAGATTAAAGGAAATGATTGATTTAATGAATTTTTTAAAGAGTATGAATAAATTGAAGATATTTAAATTGTTATGTATGACATAAAATTGAGAGTTTAAACAAAAATTTCAGAAAAAAAATGGAAAGGGGTCCATGGTATCCCGCAGGAATAGAGATTTGGGTAGACACAAAAAAAAAATCCAGTTTTAAAATAATACATGATATTATTTAAATATTTCAAATTATATAATGTATTTTAATATTAAAACTGAATTTTTTTTTAAAGTAAAACTACATAATTAAAAGGGAGATTAAAGGAAATGATTGATTTAATGAATTTTTTAAAGAGTATGAATAAATTGAAGATAATTAAATTGTTATGTATTACATAACATTGAGAGTTTTAACAAAAAATTCAGAGAAATAAATGGAAAGGGGTCCATGGTATCCCGCAGGAATAGAGATTTGGGTAGACACAAAAAAAAAATCCAGTTTTAAAATAATACATGATATAATTTAAATATTTCAAATTATATAATGTATTTTGATTTTAAAACTGAATTCTTTTTTAAAGTAAAACTACATAATTAAAAGGGAGATTAAAGGAAATGATTGATTTAATGAATTTTTTAAAGAGTATGAATAAATTGAAGATATTTAAATTGTTATGTATTACATAAAATTGAGAGTTTAAACAAAAATTTCAGAAAAAAAATGGAAAGGGGTCCATGGTATTTCGCAGGAATAGAGATTTGGGTAGACACAAAAAAAAAATCCAGTTTTAAAACAATACATGATATAATTTACAAATGTAAAATTATATAATGTATTTTGATTTTAAAACTGAATTTTTTTTTAAAGTAAAACTACATAATTAAAAGGGAGATTAAAGGAAATGATTGATTTAATGAAGTTTTTAAAGAGTATGAATAAATTGAAGATATTTAAATTGTTATGTATGACATAAATTTGAGAGTTTAAACAAAAATTTCAGAAAAAAAATGTAAAGGGGTCCATGGTATCCCGCAGGAATAGAGATTTGGGTAGACACAAAAAAAAATCCAGTTTTAAAATAATACATGATATTATTTAAATATTTCAAATTATTTAATGTATTTTAATATAAAAACTGAATTTTTTTTTAAACTAAAACTAATTTATTAAAAGGGAGATTAATGGAAATAATTAAGTTAAAAAATTTTATTATGAGTATGAATAAATTGAAGGTAATTAAATTGTTATGTATTACATAAAATTGAGATTTGAAACAAAAAATTCAGAAAAAAAATGAAAAGGGGTCCATGGTATCCCGCAGGAAAAGAGATTTGGGTAGACACAAAAACAAAATCCAGTTTTAATACAATACATGATATAATTTACAAATGTAAAATTATATAATGTATTTTAATATTAAAACTGAATTTTTTTTTAAACTAAAACTACTTTATTAAAAGGGAGATTAATGGAAATAATTAAGTTAAAAAATTTTATAATGAGTATGAATAAATTGAAGATATTTAAATTGTTATGTATTACATAAAATTGAGAGTTTAAACAAAAATTTCAGAAAAATAATGGAAAGGGGTCCATGGTATCCCGCAGGAATAGAGATTTGGGTAGACACAAAAAAAAAATCCAGTTTTAATACAATACATGATATAATTTACAAATGTAAAATTATATAATGTATTTTAATATTAAAACTGAATTTTTTTTTAAAGTAAAACTACATAATTAAAAAGGAGATTAAAGGAAATGATTGATTTAATGAATTTATTAAAGAGTATGAATAAATTGAAGATATTTAAATTGTTATGTATTACATAAAATTGAGAGTTTAAACAAAAATTTCAGAAAAAAAATGGAAAGGGGTCCATGGTATCCCGCAGGAATAGAGATTTGGGTAGACACAAAAAAAAAATCCAGTTTTAAAATAATACATGATATTATTTAAATATTTCAAATTATATAATGTATTTTAATATTAAAACTGAATTTTTTTTTAAACTAAAACTAATTTATTAAAAGGGAGATTAATGGAAATAATTAAGTTAAAAAATTATATAATGAGTATGAATAAATTGAAGATATTTAAATTGTTATGTATTACATAAAATTGAGAGTTTAAACAAAAATTTCAGAAAAAAAATGGAAAGGGGTCCATGGTATCCCGCAGGAATAGAGATTTGGGTAGACACAAAAAAAAAAATCCAGTTTTAATACAATACATGATATAATTTACAAATGTAAAATTATATAATGTATTTTAATATTAAAACTGAATTTTTTTTTAAAGTAAAACTACATAATTAAAAAGGAGATTAAAGGAAATGATTGATTTAATGAATTTATTTAAGAGTATGAATAAATTGAAGATATTTAAATTGTTATGTATTACATAAAATTGAGAGTTTAAACAAAAATTTCAGAAAAAAAATGGAAAGGGGTCTATGGTATCCCGCAGGAATAGAGATTTGGGTAGACACAAAAAAAAAATTCAGTTTTAAAATAATACATGATATTATTTAAATATTTCAAATCATATAATGTATTTTAATTTTAAAACTGAATTTTTTTTTAAACTAAAACTACTTTATTAAAAGAGAGATCAAAGGAAATAATTATGTTAAAAAATTGTATTATGAGTATGAATAAATTGAAGGTTATAAAATTGTTATGTATTACATAAAATTGAGAGTTTAAACAAAAATTTCAGAAAAAAAATGGAAAGGGGTCAATGGTATCCCGCAGGAATAGAGATTTGAGTAGACACAAAAAAAAATCCAGTTTTAAAATAATACATGATATAATTTACAAATGTAAAATTATATAATGTATTTTGATTTTAAAACTGAATTTTTTTTTAATGTAAAACTATATAATTAAAAGGGAGATTAAAGGAAATGATTGATTTAATGAATTTTTTAAAGAGTATGAATAAATTGAAGATATTTAAATTGTTATGTATGACATAAAATTGAGAGTTTAAACAAAAATTTCAGAAAAAAAATGGAAAGGGGTCCATGGTATCCCGCAGGAATAGAGATTTGGGTAGACACAAAAAAAAAATCCAGTTTTAAAATAATACATGATATTATTTAAATATTTCAAATTATATAATGTATTTTAATATTAAAACTGAATTTTTTTTTAAAGTAAAACTACATAATTAAAAGGGAGATTAAAGGAAATGATTGATTTAATGAATTTTTTAAAGAGTATGAATAAATTGAAGATAATTAAATTGTTATGTATTACATAACATTGAGAGTTTAAACAAAAAATTCAGAAAAATAAATGGAAAGGGGTCCATGGTATCCCGCAGGAATAGAGATTTGGGTAGACACAAAAAAAAAATCCAGTTTTAAAATAATACATGATATAATTTAAATATTTCAAATTATATAATGTATTTTGATTTTAAAACTGAATTCTTTTTTAAAGTAAAACTACATAATTAAAAGGGAGATTAAAGGAAATGATTGATTTAATGAATTTTTTAAAGAGTATGAATAAATTGAAGATATTTAAATTGTTATGTATTACATAAAATTGAGAGTTTAAACAAAAATTTCAGAAAAAAAATGGAAAGGGGTCCATGGTATTTCGCAGGAATAGAGATTTGGGTAGACACAAAAAAAAAATCCAGTTTTAAAACAATACATGATATAATTTACAAATGTAAAATTATATAATGTATTTTGATTTTAAAACTGAATTTTTTTTTAAAGTAAAACTACATAATTAAAAGGGAGATTAAAGGAAATGATTGATTTAATGAATTTTTTAAAGAGTATGAATAAATTGAAGATATTTAAATTGTTATGTATGACATAAATTTGAGAGTTTAAACAAAAATTTCAGAAAAAAAATGTAAAGGGGTCCATGGTATCCCGCAGGAATAGAGATTTGGGTAGACACAAAAAAAAATCCAGTTTTAAAATAATACATGATATTATTTAAATATTTCAAATTATTTAATGTATTTTAATATAAAAACTGAATTTTTTTTTAAACTAAAACTAATTTATTAAAAGGGAGATTAATGGTAATAATTAAGTTAAAAAATTTTATTATGAGTATGAATAAATTGAAGGTAATTAAATTGTTATGTATTACATAAAATTGAGATTTGAAACAAAAAATTCAGAAAAAAATGGAAAGGGGTCCTTGGTATCCCCAGTGCCGTAACTAGAGAGTTAAAGACTCAGGTGCAAACAAATGTATATGGGCCCCTCTTTCTTGAGATTTGTAAAAAAGTAGGAGTTCACGCCATGGAAATTGTTTACCCTTTAAAAAGGATAGTATTTGTGGATGAATTGAATAAGAACCGATGGATAATTTTCTAGTTGAAACAATTCTATGTAGAGCTTCAACGTACTAGGAACACAGGATCACAATTTTATATTGAATAGATTTTATTAATAAAAAAACTTGTAGAATAAACTACATGGGTAGATAAAATAAATAAGTTAGTATATAAAATATATGATATGAATATTATAATATGATTATTGATAATACAAACATGGTTTACAATAAAATATTAATAATAAAAAACATAATAATAACAAAACATTAGAAATAAAAATAATAATAATTATTACCATTATATGATAATATACCTATTTTTTTTTTATATCACATATTTTATAATATTTAAAATAAAATATTAATAATAAAAAACATAATTATTATCATTATAATATGACCTATTACATTTTTTATAATATTTAAATATTAAAAAAACATTTTCTTTCGAGCTTTAGCATTTGCGAAATCAGTAATAATCTTTTCAATATTTATTTCATCAGTACGACCTCTTTCAATACTTAATACAGATATATTACTTAACCTTTCTTGAGAAGTAGAATTCCTCAAGTAATTTTTTATCAATTTAAGTTTGGAAAAAGATCTTTCAGCTGAAGCCACAGTAACAGGAATTGTCAAAAAAATTATACAAGCTGTTAGAACATCACAAAAAGCTGTTGATAAATCATTATTCACAATAAATATTATAATATCATTAATATTTTTGATATCTGATTTATTTTTTATTATAGATTGGATACTTAGTAACTGTCGAGTAAAATCTGAAGTCACATCTGACTTATAATGTTGAATAAAATCAAAAGAACATTTTGTTAAATCATTTTCTTCAGTACTTCTTAGAAAAGTTGGATTTAAAAATTCAAAAGTCGATACGATTACTTTTAATCCTTTAAATCTATTTCTTAGTTGTGCTAAAGCAGTATCTACAACAGGATAAAATATTTTAATTCTAAAGTTTTCTTCTGTTAAATTTAACCTTCTGTCACCATCGATTTCATCAAAATGTAATTTGGTAAATTGTTGGCGTTTTGATGGAAATTTAGATGAAATACCCCATTTAGAACATAAATCATTAGCAATATTAACAATATCATTGTAATTCTGTCGCAATTCTGATAATGATCCAATTGCTTGCTCAAGAAGACCACAAGAAGTTTGAATATTTATATCAACACTTTGTAATACTTTTGAAACACCTTGCATACTTCTCAATACTCTTTCCCACAAACATAAAAGTAAAACAAATTCTACAGAATCCAATTTGGAGCGTATACTTTTGCTAACATTTCTTTCATCACCATTTGTTGTTGTAAGAGTAATTTTTGTTAATGTGATCAATACGTCATTAAATCTTTCTTTTAATGCAAATATAGCTTGGTGTCGAGCTTCCCAACGTGTTGCGCATACTTTTTTGAGAACAGTTTTATGAACTTTTAAGGTATTTTCTTCTCCCAACGCTAATAAAGCCCATCTAGGAGCTGAACTACTAAAAAAATTGAAAACTGCTTGTACAGTAATAAAAAAACGCCGAACTGTGTCTGAACTTTTAGCAGAGTCACAAATTACTAAGTTCAAGTTGTGAGCACAACAATGAACAAAGTGAGCATTTGGTACTATGTCTTGAATACGTTTTTGAACACCACTATAAATACCACTCATCACTGCAGCACCATCATACCCTTGACCTCGACATTTAGAAATATCTAAGCCCAACTGAGAGAGGACATTTATTATGAGATTTGTGTAGTCTTTGGCACCATGATAATCAATTGCATAAAATCCAAGAAACGACTCTTTTATACAAACAGTATGCTTAATATAATCAATAGTAACATAACGAATTATAATACTGACTTGGTCTAACTTTGTAATATCTTGAGTTGAGTCAACAATTATAGAAAAAAAAGTAGAGATTTTTATTTCATCACAAATGATTTTCCTTAAATTACATGATAAAATTTCAATTAACTCATTCTGAATAGCTGGACTTAGATATTTAATTTGACCATCTTTTTTATCAAGGAGTGTTCTTAAAAGTGGATCAAATTCTGCAAATAGTTTTACTGTTCTAAGAAAATTTCCCTCACAAAATTGCTTGGTTTCATTACCACGGAGTGCCAAATTACCAGCAGTAAGACTTAAAATTATTTTAATTATTCTTCCCAAAACATCTCTCCAGTATTTAGCTTCATTAGAAATTTGAACTTCCAACTCTTTATCAATAGTACAGTTATTTGTCCATACAAGTCTAAGTTGCATTGCATCTAAATGAGGACCTGATATTTCATGAGAAATTATTTTTTGGGACAAATGCTGCCAATCATCAATGCCTTCAACCCATTCTGACTTAAAATTTCGATGATTGTAATCTACAAAAAGCCAGCACGTTTCACAGTATACTTTATCTAATTTCACAGAGTAACAGAGCCAAAGACGGGGAATTAGAACACCAGTTTTAGTTTTCATATTGTAATAGTCGACTGAAAATTTTCTATTATTGCCATGTATAATTCTGTAGGGAAACTGTATTAACGGTCTACAAGGCCCATAAGTCAAAATGGTTCGTTTAAGTTTACTGTCTATTATAGGTCCTTTAAAATGTCCTCTATCAGTCGGATAATCTAACTTCAAATTTAATTCTAAATGTAAAAAAATAAAATAAAAATAGTTAGGTACCTACTTTATATTTTGTAAATAATAAATTATTTAATGTACTTGACTTTTAAAAACATCAGTTTTTTTAAGTTAAGTATCTATTTTATTTTAATAAATAAAAATGATTGACAAAACTTACCCTGAGTACTAGTTGATTGCACTTCTAATGTACACAATTCAATAGATTTACCAGCAATAATTTTGTCTTGGTTGTCTTCTTTGTAGACATCTGAGTAAAATTTTATAAAATATTTATTTTGCAAATAATAAATTATTTAATGTACTTGACTTTTAAAAACATCAGGTTTTTTAAGTTAAGTATCTATTTTATTTTAATAAATAAAAATGTTTGACAAAACTAACCCTGAGTACTAGTTGATTGAACTTCTAACGTACATGATTCAGTAGATTTACCAGCAATAGTTCTGTCTTGGTCTTCTTCAACTTCAATGTTAACATCTGAGTAAAATATTAGAAAATATTTATGTATGTACTATATGTTATATCATTTATAATATGTATAACATATTTTAATGTAATACAATTAAACTAATTAAAACAATACATATAAGATACTTATACTAAATACATAAATTATTACTAATATAACTAAAACTGTCAATTGTCTACTATGAAAATTAAAGTATTTCTAAATATTTTTGAGGAAACAATTTACCATTAACATGTTGATTGCATTCAAAATAATTCTTAATTTTTGCATTTGTTTTCAAAAGATGTTGTGTTTGTTGAAGTTTCTTTTTTCTCTTAGCCGCACCACTGGGAACTTTTGGATTATTCATAATAAAATATTTATAATAGAAATAATTAGGTAACTATGAGCTTTAAATTATGTAGATTATAATTATATGAAAGTATGTTACACAGTACACAATAACTTATTTTACACTTTTTAAAGTAAAAAACTAAAAAAGGAAATAACAGTTAACCTACCTACATAAAACATAATATTAGCTAATAAGTAATAGCTAAATATAATTAATATCGTCTGTCTCGTCTGAAAATCAGTGTATTACATCGACACGGGCGCATAGACATACAACGCCACAACGGTATAACGGTCAACTCCCCGAATACTTTGTAAGTGTGTGCGTATCGTTATCGAGATATCGCATAATATAATATTCAACAAATCTATTTATGTCACTCTAGGCTTAGTAATTTTCCCAATATTTAGATAAACAATTCCAAGTAAAACAGACCTGGTTTTTACATTTTGTTTATTTGTTATAAAATATACAAGATAATAATAAAATTATGAAGTCGAATCAAATTAAAAAAAAAATTTGACGGCTATCCACTATGGGCCCTTCGACTCGGTGGGCCCCAGTGCTCTGCACCGCCTGCACCTATGATTTTTACGGCACTGGGTATCCCGCAGGAATAGGGATTTGGGTAGACACAAAAAAAAAATCCAGTTTTAATACAATACATGATATAGTTTACAAATGTAAAATTATATAATGTATTTTAATATTAAAACTGAATTTTTTTTTAAACTAAAACTAATTTATTAAAAGAGAGATCAAAGGAAATAATTAAGTTAAAAAATTTTATTATGAGTATGAATAAATTGAAGGTTATTAAATTGTTATGTATTACATAAAATTGAGATTTAAAACAAAAAATTCAGAAAAAAAATGAAAAGGGGTCCATGGTATCCCGCAGGAAAAGAGATTTTGGTAGACACAAAAAAAAAATCCAGTTTTAAAACAATACATGATATAATTTACAAATGTAAAATTATATAATGTATTTTGATTTTAAAACTGAATTCTTTTTTAAAGTAAAACTACATAATTAAAAGGGAGATTAAAGGTAATGATTGATGTTGGCGCAGCAAGTGCCTACAATAATAGCAGGCAGGCTTGTTCGCCAGTTACAAATAAATAATTAAATAAAAAAAAATAAAAATAAAAACCAATTTGTAAAAAATAAATAAATATATTATAATAATAAACTAATTAATTAAAATGCTGCCCACACGGCACAGCCAATAATAATAAATTAATTAATAAATAATAAATAAATGCTGCCCAACACGGCACAGCCAATAATAATAAATATATGAATAAATAATAAATTAGCCTTTGGCGGCTAGGCCCGTCGGCCTTTACACAAGAACAAATATGGTCGACCAATACTCACATGTGACTGTGATTGATGGCGGATTTCATCCCAACGCGACCGCACCAGATACTGTGACTTGACAAATGCCTACGACGGCACACCGCAGTGTATAATAAAAATAAGTCACAGCGACTAGTGCGTGCGACCAACCAAGCACAGTCACCAACGAAGAACAATTCTGCAGCCCGAAAATATGACACAAATGACAAAACCACGCTATTCACAGGACGACCGCTGGTAACACTAAAAACAATAACAATTAGCACGCTAGACAATATTCCAATGCCTCGAACGATACTATACCAGACGGTCGATTCACAAAACGAAAAGGTGACGACAACGTGGTTTCACAAAGAAAATGGCTGCAGACACAGGAACACGAAAACTGAGAAGGTGTGCACACCACGAAAACGAAAAGACAAGAGCGAGACGGTGCCGACGACATTTACCACGAAGGCTATGCCGCCGGACACCACAAAATGAAGATAAGTGTCTCAGTGCCACCACACAAAACTGAAAAACACACGAACTTAATGAAACTTGTGGCACTGAGCACATGACTTTAACTTTTACTGACTAACATAACCGACAATATTTGAAAAACATGGAATAACGAATACATTTTCGTACGACGATAACAATACGATTACGTACCCCGACCGGTCGCACACGGAGGCTTATCACCGCCGCCAACGACAGCCGCGGATACGCAACGCACCGCTATACATCGCACGAAAATGATAACATAATGACAATTAAACACAACATTTTCCCCCTTTTGAAAGTTGGTGGAACTTTCAAGCTATAATTGTGAGGTTCTTACTGAATAAAAATCACACCATTAATTACGTATACACTTAAATTAATTGACTAAATACTAACTACAATACAAATGTGAATAAATTGAATGAATACATCGAAAATATGTGAACTAAATAACTAAAATAATACAATGAATGGTGACAATTCGTGACCATTGGTTTATAATAGAATAACATGGTTACCCTACCATGTGATTGTCCTCTTCGTTGTATTCATCTGGTGTTGGTAACAATGCTAATTTTGCCACTGGTCTCTTCAACTCTGTGCCTGTACTTAGCTTCACAGTAGCTACCCGTA